>ANSM01007961.1:0-18852 GCA_000347735.1 Cercospora canescens BHU
CCAGTCACCAACGCCCGCCGTCTGTGCCGGCAATGCCTCGGCTTCCTCCGTCGCTGGCCAGAGCCGACTTCGAAGCCCACTCTGTGCTCCAGCCTCTTCTCCCTCCCGCCTGCGAATCATCACATCTCACCATCCTCGCCTGTTAACTAACGAGACCAGTCACGGAGCAATCGGAGCTAGGTCCAATCTTCGGCACTTTCTTCCCAGTGCGGGGAGCATCTGCCGCATGTCGCTCGTGCCGCATCTGCAGAGGTTGCAGCAATGAAGATTCGTCGTCTGCGCCAGATCGACAATTCGCCGTGTGCACTGTCCACCCAGCAAGAACATTGAACCCTCGGCCTTCTGTCCGCTGACGAGCATCTCCTTCGACTGCTCATCCCTAGTCAATCCTCTGCTCAGCGTCTGCAGAATCATATGAGCTGCCGCGCAAATGGTCCCGCCTCGCCCTGACCGCCATTTCCCAGCATTGCTCGCACACAAGCATCGAAATTGAAGACTTTTCTCCGGAAATGCACACCCAGTAGCGCCATACTAGCTCGGCCACGACTTTGGTCAAGACCGTTGTGCAAGAAGCAGTGCAGACGTGTATGACAAAAGGTGCTATCGACATGAAACCGCTCTCCCACGATTATGGGGCTCCATCGAGCAGGAACAATCGTCATCGATTCCCCAATGCCGAAATCTGTAAGAGAGCCAAGCTGCATATTTTCGACAAGCACACAAGCTGGGAGGCAATACTTTCCTGCAACGCTTTGACAAAGTCATGTCCGCGGAGTGTGTTGGTACGTGTCAGTGGCGACGTGCTAGACTGCACAGTGGTATTCTGTCAAGTTTACAAGAGGATATGGGTATGTTCCGAAGACTGCCCGTCTCACGGGTCGAATTCATCAAGCACAGTAAATTTCACTTGTTACGAGATCAAGTAGTCCTTTCCGCGAATTGTGGTCGGGGAAATGACCAGCGAGTGCAGCAGTCACTATCTGTCGCTGTCGCTCATCGCAGGACGTCACATGCAATCCGCCTTTGGATCTCATGAAGCTGAATGCCGATCATGGCACACCTGGTTCGAAGAAGGAGTTGAAATCCTTGCAATGCCCAAGACCGGACCCCAATGTTGGAGTCAGCGCTGTTTTTGTTTGCTTCAATCATTTCGAATAGCTTCATTAGATTTGCATTTCTTCCAAACTCTCCATTGTGCGCCACTCAAAGTCGGCTTCTTGCTGTTAGATTGTTCAATGCTCGAGCAATCTAGTTACGGAGAAAGGGAATGAATCTTTTTTGCAAGCCAAAGTAAACCTGAAGGAAGCCGCAAACACTTTCTATGCTAAAATCCGACAAAACATCATCTTTCGCTCAAAGGATTGATTCTCAGCGAAACCACTTGATTCGATTTTGTACGATCTGCTCACACTACTATCAAGTCTGGTTGGAATATCACAAATTACCAATATAATCCTACCACGACTACTCTATACGCGCCAAACTGGACTTTCGACTTCTCACAGACACAACACTGGCCTGCGGTCTTGACACACGTGCTCTTTCGCGACGGTTTCGAGCACATGCCGTTCATCATTACTGCGTCGTAATGCTGCGGCACGATCGTTCACCCCGACACCTACGGGCGAGGCATGCCAGGAATGTGCTGGTCAGTAGCAGCATCTGATCACAGATGCCTCACGTGCATCAACTACAGAGCCCGGATTCACCTCCCACGCATGCAATTGCACGCACGGCATAAAACTGTAGACTCTTCGTCTCACACGTCTCGACAACCAAGCCTTCCAACAACTCAAAGGATTCTGGTCCAGACCTGAACTATCAAGCAAAGGCCCCAATCGTCTTGATTGAAACTGTCGGAATGGCGCGTCCCAGCATTTCTGTTGCAGCTGTTATGGCTGACCAAATTGCGGGTCGGCGCTTTTATGCGGACAACAGCGAGGCGCACACCGACCGAATAGGTCGTGTGCCTTGTGCACCATTACACGATGACCTGGACGTGGCGAAGAATCGCGAACCCGAACACCTCAACCGCATCCTAGAATGCTTCATTGATGTGCTCAATCATGAGCACACAAAGCCCGCCAACATGAACGTCACAGATGAGGAATGGCGGCATATCATTCAAGCTTTCAAAGACGATGTCTCTGCCAAGGTCGTCGATGACCGAACTGGTCTACTCACGTCTGGTGCAGAGAGGATGGGCCGGCTGTTATTGGTATGTTCCCAATGTGGCAACATGCTAGAATATGCTGACCAAACATTTAGCAAGAAATTTATTACCTGCACGAACACGGTTGGCACACCGACCTATGGAAGCCACCCATATTCCGCAGAATGAGCAAACAGTATTCGGGCATGAAGTGCCTGGATCGGGTCGACGAGGTCTGTCGTGTTCTCAGTGGAAGCGGCGTTTCGAAACCTTTCCCCTTGGCCGTTCAAAGGCTGACTCTGCTCTATAGACTTGCGCCCCGGTCACACAAGACGTGCTAGACGGCAAGAACCTGGAAAAGATCGCGAGTGCACCCGAGGTCATGGTCGAGGAGAAATACTCGTACAAGCGGTCGAACGCACGACGCAGTCAAGTCACCAAAGACCGCAAGGCTGCAAAGATTGCTGCTCACCGCCGAGAGGTGTTGCAGCAGCCGTCGACTCCTCTATCTTCATTCACGTCTCCGATAGAGTGGGACCCTCAAACTCCTTCCTCGCTGCCAAGCAATGGTCTGTTCTCGATGCCTCTGCCGCCGCGGCTCCCTAGCAGCTTCACAGCCGGTTCTCCCGTTCCGTTTCCAGGCGGTGCTGGCAACAAGCGAGACCATGCGGGCAACATAAGACTCGACTCGTTAAGGTCCTGGTCCCAGGCACCGCCGAGCACGGAGCACTGGGCAGCTGCCAACGAAAGCCCCGCGGAAGAACCATCGTTCCCGATGCTACCTTCTCAGCACAAAACGGGCAACATGTCGGCTTTCCAGACTTCGTATAGCTACGACTCAATGCCATGTAATGGCGAGAACAGGGACTTCGCTGGGTGGAAGAAAGCCGAGTACTGATTACTTACATTCTGGGAAGTATACAGGGATTTCGATTCCTTGCTTGTGACAAGACAGGCGGATTGGAAAGAGCTCAGGGATACATTTACAGCTTACTTGAAGACATATGGCCTCACCATCATCGCTTACGAATTTCCAGCGCCAGACGCCGGCGGGCGTGTGGTTTAAATCATTAGCTGTGAAATCAGACGAGTATCAGCTGTGCTACATGCAGAAGTTGGAAATCGGGAGCCCATGCTTTGTGGACAGCGCACAGTTCAAAATCGTCTTTGGAGTCCAAACACTTTGAATCTCATTCTGTCTTCAGCGACTCGCATAAAAGCCATAGGCCCGCTGCCGACAAGGCACTATGATTTGTAGATTGGACAAGGTATAAATGAATAAAAAGCTAAAGAGGGCCTAAAAGAAAGAGGGAAAGAAAGAGCGAAGACAAATTCCTGCATTGATAGCTTGTTTTCAAGTAATAGATACCCTGCTTTCAAGGCAACATGATCCGTAGATGAGACAGGGTGTGGCTTGACATAGAGCTACAGAGAGGTAGGAGAAGAGCAGAGCGAAGACTCAGATTGCTCATTTGGTAGCTCGTCTAAACGCAATGCGTCTTCGATCGATCTACTTGTCTTGGCTTTTTTGTATTGGTCCCGCTACTGTTCAGTCTCAGCTTGACCGACAACTGTGGCGCGTCTGCTAGCAGATCGTGACGTTCGATCTGGAGTATATCTACCGCGATGCGAGGGCATGCCTGGAATTGTCAGCAAAGGGGATCTGTTTTGGAGTATCTGGCAGCACAGCTGCAGTGATCCTTACTCTGATGGCATCGATCACCTTTTCAATGCGTTCCGAACACTCCAGCCGCTGATCACCGTTGATGGAATGTCGTTAGTCCAGGAAGGAAGACGTCTCGGAGTCTCACATTCACTTGTGGGCGTCGTTTTTGCATGACATAAGGAATTTTTCCCAGCGTCCGCATCAAACAACGACTATTAACCAGTACCTCAGAGTCGGCTGACGTATCGAGACGACAATGCATGTGTGGCAAGCTATGACGGTGCTCTGGAAACGGGGCGTGAGATGGGGAGCGCAGAGCCAATGCAGGCCGATGGCCGCATTTGTTCACAAGTCGAAGCGAGGAGGAATATAGCGAAGCAGCGATTTATCGTTGCAAGTGGGTCGCGCACTCGTGAAAAGCTTTATGGCCCTATGGCGCATCAATGTAGATGCATGAGCGATACAGCAACGACGCACCTTTTGGGCTCCCGCAATGAACAGTTATGGAAGTCAGTATTCTTACATCCAGCTCATGAGCTCGAACTGTATGTCACATGCAGCTCACGTCCACTGTGGTCATATCTGATGCATGCTTGCGCGCGTAGTCATTGCAGTACTTCACGAGGTTGTTCCCTCCTTGCCCTTCTCCCCAGAGTTCACCACTCTTAATCCTTCTTTTTATTGATCCTCGGCAGGCAAGCCCAGAGAATGATTATGACGACCATGAGCGCCAAGATGATAGGCTGCAAGACTTGGACGCCTTTTGCTTGTGCAATTGCTCCAACAGCATAGGGGAAAATAGCTCCACCACTGCCTCCGAAAGCCGCAGCGAAGCCGATGGCACTAACGTGGAGATGCTTCGGGAGCAGTTTTGTACATGCGACGACACCTGCTGGAAAGCAAGGGCCAAGGAAGAATCCTTGGAGAGCAACGGCCACAGTGGAAACATAGAACTGGGGTACAAGCCAGAAAAGAAGCTGCAGGCCAATTGCGATAGGAAGGTAGATCTAGAAAAGTCAGCCTCAGCGCGTGAGCAAAGCCGTGCTACATACCATGATCGACAGCTTTTCACCAATTCGGGGCGTGACGAACCCAAGAACGACTCTGCCGATAGTCATCCCGAGCCAGAATCCGGTCGCGCTCATTCCTGCAGCAAATTCTGCTGCGTCACGCACCCTGATCATGAATTCGACAATCCAGCCTCCCAGAGCGACCTCAACGCCGACATAACCCAGGAAGAACAACGAGCAGAGCCAAGTGACTCTTGCAGCAGGCATCTTGACTATCGCCTCGCGCAACCTTGAGCCTTTCGCATCGGAGGTGCGCGAGTGACGTTCCCGGAATTTGGCCCCACTTTCATGCCAGAAAGCATGGAGAGATGCGATGAGCTCGATGGCTGCGAATCCGATCATGCAGTAATACCAGTAATACCATGGCAGATTGGCTTTGGTGATCATTGTGGTTGCAATCAGAGGTGCAATCGTTGCACCAACGCCGTAAAAGGCATGTAGCATACCCAGCATCTCGTTCGCGTTCATCATTCCTCCGATCCAGGCATTCCAGCCAGCGTCTAAAATTCCATTGCCGAAGCCAGCCAGAATAAATGAGACGACCAGAACGGGAAACGGGGGATGCAGAGCGTTGATGATAAAGGCCAGCAGATGACAAAAGGGGCCTATGAACGCCACGCCGCGCTGGCCCAGTCGGAGATGAATTGTGTTGTTCAAGACTGCGGAAAGTGTGTAGCCAATGAAAGGTGACAAGAAGACGAGAGACACGACCGTGTAGCCCAGGCCATAGAAGGGTTGCAGGTATGGAATGATGGCTCCGTAAGTGGCATCGTTGAGACCCATGATCACCATGGCCCAAAATGTGCAACTGACTTTCCAGATATTCAAGCGTGGGAAGCTCCACCTCTCTCCCTGTTCGTCGGGCGCAGTCGTAGGGGAGGGTAGCGTCTCATTGCGGTCTTCGTCGTCAGTCTTGCTTGCCGACGCCAGGCTGCGCCCAGACAGTGATGGGCATTTGGAATCTGACAAGTTCTTCAGCTGCACAGGCTTCAGCTCTATTGGCTCCATCACCATCGTGGAAGAGCCGCCGGTGCCTCTCATAGTGCTCATGGTGATGGCTAGAACGCCGCTGCGCCAAGACTGACGATTGCGTCCTGCGTTCACCGGGTATGGCGAGTGAGCACGAGCACCAACCAGGGCCCTTTTGATATTTGGACACTGTCTGAGAGCGGGAGCATGAGAGACTCGACTTCGAAAAGAAAAGGAACAACTTAAACGAACAGCAGTGGCGACGGCTTTACTGTCCTAATGCGGCAAAACCGCGCTAGAAGGAATGAGCGAGCTCAACTCAGATCATACCTCCAGCGGAGGTGACTGTTTGATAGCAGGCCGACGATGAGCCTTGGCTTCCTCGAGGATGCGGGCATCCACTGTGCCACCAATGGCGGTTGCTGATGGCGGCTACGGCGGCGCGCAGGCATTAGTTAGCCATTATCCAAGCGGACGTCACTGTGCAAACCCTTGAATGCTTGGCTCAACCGCCACAGCAGACGCAGCTTATCTGCTGAGTGAATCTTCTGCATTTCCAGGGACAGAATTTGGTGCTGAAAGCGAAGGTATGTCGCATGCATAGAAGCTGCGACCTTGCAGTGCAGAGTGTTGTCTCCAAGAAAATGTGATTCTACGTTAGCAGCAGATCGGACGGGGAACGTTTTGAGCGGTTCCGCCTCTGACTGCGACTTCTGCCACGGTCAAAAGTCTGCGCTCGCTTTACTTCACCTAGCCAGGCACGCCAGAGATCCTCTAGCCTCACCATCGACATCACGCACTGTCTATGAGGCAGTATGAACGAAGTCGATGCGACGGGGCGGAGCGGTCAGCGAGATGAAGGAGAGGCGCCGTCCCTGTTGACAATAATCCTCGACACTAACCCCCATGCCTGGGCACTACTCGAGGACTCAGTATCGCTACAAAAGGTCGTTGTCAATCTCCTCGTCTTCATAAACGCACACATCGCCATAAATCATGCGAACCGTGTGGCAGTAATCGCGAGTCACTCGGAGCGAGCAGAATGGCTTTACCCGACCCCAGCACAAGCACATTCGCCAACAGCCAATGGCGTCTCAAACGGCGAAGACGTGGAAATGATGGATGACAGCGCAATTGCTAGTGGTGGTCCATTGCAACCGCCAGATGATGCAAACAAATACCGGCCTTTTGCTCACATCGAGCACGCGATTACCACGAATCTGCGTCGCTTGATGGAAAGCACATCTCCCGACGCTCTCCAGTCAACTCCTGCAACTATGATGGCTGGAGCTTTGACGAGAGCACTCGCACATATCTCCAAACAGACCGCAGCCATACCATCGGGCTCTTCTTCCGCGCAGCAATTCAATTACTCAGACCCATCTTCAGTCGCTGGCGGCAACGAAGCCTCCGCATCATCTGGGGCCGGTGCAGGACCCAACATCTCTGGCTTGACATCGCGTCTCCTCATACTCTCTGTATCTGGCGACCTCGCAAACCAGTACATCCCAATCATGAACAGCATCTTCGCATGTCAACGACTCTCCATCCCCATCGATATCTTGAAGATATCCGGCGACACCATCTTCCTCCAACAAGCCGCCGACGCCACCGGAGGAATCTATCTTTCCCTTTCCACACCAGAACTCCGCGCCGGGCTTCTGCAATTCCTCATGCAAGCCTATCTACCCGATAATGCAGCCCGTCGGCACCTCATACTGCCCGGTGAAGGGGATTCTGGAGTCGATTTCCGCGCAGCGTGTTTCTGCCATCGTCGAGTCGTTGACATCGGTTTCGTATGCTCGATATGTCTCAGCATCTTCTGCGAACCATCTTTACACGACAATACATGTTTGACGTGCGGGAGCTACTTGCAGATGACGAACTATGGACAGAAGCCGGCTGTGGTGCCAAGGATCAAGAAGAAAAAGAAGAAGAGAGCTCCAGGAGTGGACGAAAGTGGAACTCCAGACAGCAGGGCTGGTACGCCAATGCCGTGAGTAGCGAAAATGCTGGGCAACCTCCGCCAGAGATGAGAATATGATGACTGGGGAGGATCGTCCAAGAGCAATACCAGGAAGCAGTGTGGAACGCCTGCATTCTCGCCACCTCAGATCGTCGCTGCCCATGAACACGGCCTTGCTCACATTGCTGACAGCCACAGATGGCGCTTCAGGCCGCTTCTCGCGGACGGCGAGGCATCTGGCACAAAAGTAGGTTCTCATGGCATGATCAGGTTGAAGTGGAATCGATAGAGGCGGTCCACGGCGGGCATCTTACAGTATTGACATGCTGTTACTTATCTCTCGAAGCTACGAGATCAAGGCATGTACTTGAAATATTGCGCTTCGGCGCGCATTTAAATGGACCGTGTGCATGATGTTGCTTTTCCGCGCGGATCCATCTCTGCCCCAGCTCATCCCAAACCTTCCAGCTCCTCCCTTCTACTCCTAAACGCCTCCTGTGCCTCTCTCTCCCTCCGACTCACCAGCGCTACCTCATCCCTCAATTTCTCCAGTCTTTCCACCATAGCCGCCTCCTCCGCCACGCCCTTATCTCTCGATAAGGTTTGCTGTAGCTTGATCTTCTCCAAAGCCTCGGCAGCCTGCAAGATTTTGGTCCGTAGCACTTTATTTCTCGAAATATAACCTCCGTGATGTTTTGCCAGTCTTTTCTCCAATGCGCTTCCCTTTTCAGAAACCTTTTGGATCGTCTCTTGCGCGTTGTCGAAGGATTCAGTGAGAAGCTGCTCTTCATCAAGCTCATCCTCCGCGTATCCCGCAAGGCCTGGCAGTATTGTTGAAGCGTGTGCCTTGTCCCACTCTTGCTCAAAAGCTTGGCCGAAGCGACTGCGATCGGCATCTTGGCCCATTTCAAGGACAATCTCCATTTCAGCACGTTGCATGAGGTCCTCCGAGAAGGACTGGATAGATTTCGGAGCGCCATGGACATGCGCTCCCCCAAATTTCTTAGCATCGTTGGCAATAAGGTAGGCAGACTCTTCGGCAATGCTGCGCTCGATGGGGTCTTCGATAGCCTGAGCTGCTTTGAGCAAGGCGTTAACGTCCACGACTTTCGGGCGAGGTAAGCCCTTCTGTACTACTTTGGTCTGGCGTTTGAACTCGGCCAGATCTTGAGCACGTTTAAGCTCCGCGTTGCGCGCATCCCTTACTGCCGCGTCTTCCGCAGCGACCTGCGCGGCATGAGCAACTTCGTCTCGCTCTTCAGGCAGAGCTTCGAGCTCGAATTCATTTTGTTGTGGTTTGGGGAGGGATGCAAGTTTGCTACGCAAAGAATTCCGAGAGGCTTGTTGAGCTAGCCGGATGTCTCGAGGGGTTTGTGACACGAGCTGCATCGAACCATCTCCCTGGTTGAGTTGGAAGTTATCTCGTGGCGTTCGCATTGGGGTGGCACCAACTGCGCCATTCTGACCGCGAAGAGGGGTAGCCATGGGGTTTGGTGTATGTGACACTTGTTTAGAAGGCGTCACGCCGTCTAACCCTGTACCGCCTTCAGCGAGATCTGCGTTCTCGCCACCAAGCAGAGCAGACTGAGTCTCTGTCCGTAGTCGTGCATTCCGCAATTCGTTTTGTATGCGATCTTCCTCCGGAGCTGCCCGAGGAGTTCGGAGTGGTGTAGCGCCGACCATATTGCTCGAGTAGTTGCCGATCAGCCCGCGAGTTGCATCATTCTCGCTGCTCTCTGCAAGCTGATGTGCCCGTTCACCCGACATACCCATCTTGACGATATCTTCCAGTTCGCTCTCGCTCACTTGTGGTGCAGGAAGGACCAGTCCTTTGCGCTTACTACTCTGCTCTGCTTCTCTGAGCCTTTGTTGCTGTGCTGCTTTGAGATGTGCAGTATGAGCGCTGGCGCCTCCATCGTCTTTTCTTCTCTTCGACTGCTGCTCATTCTGGTCCTGCCCATCGCCTTTGCGCTTGTTCGCCAGCTGCTGCTTTCGCGGGTCGAACATCTCCCTCTCCCGCTCATTCTGCGCCATCTCGTCTTGTGTATCGTAAAACCCTGGCGCCGGTGCCTTCTCAAAGGGAATGTCGGCATTGTAGTCCATTTGTCCCTTCTTCTTGGTCGTGACCTTGATATTGATACCCGCATTCTTCAGCTCTCTCCTCTTCTGCAGCACAGCCAACCGACGGCTCTCCTCCAGCTGTCTCTCTCTTGCCTTTCGCTTTGCCTTCTTGCCCTGTGTATTCGCGAGGCGCGCTCTGGCCTCCGACAACATCTCCTTTTCGTCCTCGTCCAAATCAATGGTATCGGGCCGTGCTGGCTTGCTCTCCGGGTCTGGGTCCAATTCACCTGGCCGCAGCTTCCTCACGTCGTCCGCACTCGGCGCCTGTGTCTCTCCTCCATCCGGGCCCGCGAGACCAAATTCCGAGATCTCCCTCGCCTCTGCTTCGTCCAGCAATTTCTGGTAGCGCTCAAGGCATTGCGTCGCGGTTCGGCCAACGATGGGGGCGATGGTGCGCCATTGCGTGGGCATCAACTTGGCAAGATGTAGGAGCTTTTCGTCCTCTTCACGGCTCCACTCGACCTTGCGAATGCCCGGATCGATCCATTCTGTCCATCGCGCTTTGCACTGCTTCGCGGTTTTGCGCGCCAACAGCGACGACACACGCGCCCATTGGTTGAGGCCGTACTTGGAGACGGCAGCCTTGAGGATTTCATCCTCGATGTTCGTCCAGACCCCTCCTTTGACAACAGGCATCGTGGCGGTGGTGGGTATCACGTCGTGGTTTCGTGGAGCTGTTGCGGCGAATTCTTGACGTTCACAACTGCGCGAGTCATGCGACAGCGCGGGATCTGCCGACGTGAATCGCCGCAGACGAAACCTCATTCTGACGACAGTACCTGCATTCCCGGTCCCTTGTTGCAGGCGCTGTCGTTGACAAGGGCGCCTAGGCACTCTGCTTGTCTCCCCTTCTGTTGCTCTTTGTCCATAAGGTAGTTTTTGAGGAACTGATTTGAGCCCTTTGTCGTGAGCGAATCTAGACCTGAAAACAAGTTCATCTTCTTTCGAGCCATAATGCACATAACTAAGCTCATTCTACGATCCTTCACTGCTCCTATGTCCATTACGCTGTCCTCGGCAAGGCCTTTCATCTCGTCTGCCCATCATCTCGGTCAGGAAAAGCCAGAGTCACTTCCCGAAGATGACCAGCAATTAGCAGCTAAAGCACGGGCGAATGCGCAAAAGGCTGAAAAGAAACACAAAACCGTGGCAGAAGCGGACGCTGAGCTGATGGAGAAACTGGCGGGATATGCGGACGAAGGTGGTGCCGCAGGTGTGGAATACGAAGATGGCAAGCCTGTGGCTCAAAAGCGGAGTGTGAGAAACAACATGTTTCGCTTGATCTGAATCATTATTAGCTCTTGTTCACTCTCCGAACCTCTTCAAGACTATGATTCTGGCTCATCTGGATATAAATGAGCTCAAGTTACGAGCTTCGCTGAGAGCGTGCCGCTCCGTCAGGTGGCGACGTTTCCCCTATGTTCCTTCTGGATGCAATGGCGCAGCAGCATTTCGGTCTCTTTGACTGGTGTACGCTCAGTAATTTACGGGACCGGAGAGTTTGCAGCATGTTATAAAGGCAAGAACATCAATAAGCGGCATGGTAATTGAGCTTGCGGTTTTGTACAAGCGAACAAGACCTTTGGCTCCCCCTATCGACCAGGGCTAATGCATGCCGAAGAGTCCGAAGGAGCGGAAAGCGCAGAGAAAGATGCATGTCGGCCGGAATATATGTGAATACAATTCCTCGACTCTTGGTCTCAAACTCTGGCTGGCTCACCAGCTTTGCATACTGTGCTACTGCGCGGGAGCTGTAATCCACCGAGCTGAGAAAGATCTGCCAAAAAGAGAATGCCGTAACCCCTGCGGAAGCTTTTTGTGGCCATTTCATCGTCCAGCCTGTCGCCCGTCTGGTACAGGCCGCATATTCGAGCACCATTCTCCACCACCTTGCCTTGCATACAAACCATGGATCCAGAGACCTCTTCTTTCTCCTTTCTTCGTCATCCGAATCTGGAATGCTCATTTTGAAAAGAAATGGTCAATTCTCTGCTTCATTTCCGGGTCAGACAAGGCTCCCATCTTGACGATGCCGTGCTCTTCCTCCAAAGGACAACTTGCAACCAGGATTTTGTCCAAGCTCTTCATACCACTTTCCATCTCGGCACTCTCGATGCGATATCTTAGACCACTCAAGTCAACCCTCCTATGGAGTAACTCCACAAATTGCCGTTCCTCGAACCTTGGTAGAGTATGGCGCTCGAAATGCACTGCTGGAGAGACTTGGATCCTGCTGATGAAGGCATGGTGATGGGCTGGGATGGACTGAAGCCAATTGATGGTGCTGGTCATGTTGGCGCGCGTACCGGTGCACATGAATGTCGTCTGCGAATAGTACTGCTCGGCTGCAATGGCGCGAATGGCGGCATTGATCTGGAGGGCTGGCGGTGGGCGAAACGTTTCTGGCGCGATCTCAACGGTGGATGGCGATATGAGGATGGTAAAACCAAGGATCTCGTGCTGGAGCTCTTGTGGGAGCGCCTGAAGGCGCTCATCGAGGCTCTCTGGATCAGCATCGCTGAGACTGTCGATCATGTGGTTCCCGATGGCACTGGGATCACCAGTGGGCTGATTTGCTGCGTGCTTGTTCATGGCGCGGAAAACTCCTGTTGGTGATGGAGACAGCCAGACAACACGCCGCGTTGTTCTCGAACGTAGTGCATAGGAGCCCACCAGCAGAGGAATCGATCGAGTCAGTCGCAATGGGTTGTTTTGAGGATCTCACCTCGACGTTGCGGGATCTTTGTCGTTGTTGGAGGGGACGTGCAGGACGAAAAAGGTAGAAAGTCAGCGTCGATACGAACCGCTGTGCTGCAGCCAAGCAGCGCGAAGGGGCCGCAGCAACACCACTGAATCAACGCACTTTTGCTGAACTCCTTTCGGATGGTCATCTGTTGGCTCTTGGCCTGTCTGCATGGAGTGTTTGACGGTCACTGCACGCCAAAACGAAGATGCCACGCCGCCATGGCGACACAGCATTGAGAGGGAACACGACTGAACCTGGACGAGCCCTGCGACGGACTGTTTATGAGGGGCTACAGAAACGCATTCCTGGGCACCAAGACAGCCGCCAGGATGTGCTCCATCCTGACACTAGCCCTGCGTCCTGATGCCCTTCTCATTACGAGTAAATTTATCAGCTGGGACCACATTGGCTCTTCGAGTCCTTCCCACGGCTGCGAGCGCTCGTAGAACCTCTCTGCACGCATCTCTCTGTTTGCCAGCGGAGCAGCATCCTTCCAGCTGACATACACCCATTGCTGAGCCCAGCGAGGGGCCTTCTTCCCCTTTTTCGTGAACCAAGCCCGCAAGACTCCGGGCTGTAGCACAATGTTCCATTGTTGCTCTAGCGAGCGAGTGTAAATTTCGAGCCAGTTTCTGGCCGCCTCCATGTCGCGTACTCCGAAGTCGACCCACGTGAGCATTTGAACGTGTTGCTCTGGCAGTCCGGATAGCCAATGCTCAAGACTTGACTGGGAAGTATCGTCGTTGAAGGTGCTGGTGGAGTAGTAGTGCTCGGCGACGATCGGGCGAGTTTGACGATTGACGCTCAGTTGCCAGGGCGGACGATATGTGTCAGTGATTCTGACTGTGGTGGGCTCGACGAGGAGGGTGTATTCCAGAATCGTGTCCTGAAGCTCTTGACACAGCGTCTGGATGCGCTCCTCCACCGTCAAAGGCCGCTGGTAGGGCACTGGTGGCAGGGTCTGCGCTTTGAAGTCCAGCTCTCCATTGGCGGTGCGTTGGAGAAACCTGAGCAGCGCTTGTAAGCAGATGGCGCAGATGATAAGAGGCGGATTGAAGCACAACATACTTCATGTACCCCTGCGAGTACCGCTCGAAGATGAGTTGGCGGTTCATGGTGTTGCCAGTTTGCAGTGTGCGCTGTTCGTGGAAGATGGAAAGCGACGCAAGGTGTAGGCAGAGTGTTCAGTCGCCCTGGAGCCAGAAAACCCATGAAGTGCCACAAGCGTTTGCAGCAGCACACTTATCCTGCAACTTCAATCATCCACTCTGCACAACCGCAGCAACGCCAACGGGTGGCCGTCAACAACATTCACCATCGCATCAACATGGGCTCGGAGCTCAAGGCATAGCTGCCCTGGCCACGCAGCTGAAGCGCTGAATCCTCGAGCACATTTTGGCTGCTGCTCTTCCGCGCGAGATCTCGACCGTAGTCAAAGACAGACCACTATGGTAGCTCTCCCTGAATCGACCTGCTCGACACACCGCAGCTCCGACTGTGCATGGCACCGGCCTCTTCAAATCCGCTCACTCAGACCCAGAACGAGAGCATGAGATGTTGCGGACAACACAGCACTCACATGGCTTCAAACCCGCCCGTCAACCCATCAATTCTCAATTCATTCGATCTGCCTACGAGACACCATGGATGGCTAGCCTGCTTAGGAGAAGCCAGAGTGGAAGGGCAGCTTGGAACTCGTGCTGATGGCTCTCCGTTTCCTTGTCCACGCTTTGGAAAGCCAAGGAGCCCCGATCGGCAGTGATTTTCTGCAAGAGAGGGTAACTCTCCATGGCTGTAACAGATTTTCAGGAGATTCCATGTCAACAGAGCGCGACAATTTGGAGATTTGGGGTCTTTGGGGCAAATTTTCATTCTCGGATCATGATCAGAGCGCAATTCGCATGCATACAGAATGGAGGTGGAGCTTTCTTCGTGGATTGCCACACATTGAAGGACACGCAGAGACAGCAGGTCTGTCTTTCGCGTATTGATATCCATGATGAAGCCCTGTAGGGGTTGGTGGGAAGGTAGATGCAAGTCTCGCCATCGCGCCAGTGACTCGAGACTCCTACTGTC
Source organism: Cercospora canescens BHU (assembly GCA_000347735.1). Taxonomy (NCBI): domain Eukaryota; kingdom Fungi; phylum Ascomycota; class Dothideomycetes; order Mycosphaerellales; family Mycosphaerellaceae; genus Cercospora; species Cercospora canescens. The sequence continues at coordinate 14,767 of ANSM01007961.1, forward strand.
GAGATACGGCGTAGAATGGGCCTTATGTCTATGTCTGCCTCTCACGGTCTTCCCATGGAAAGAGCGCTTATGAAGGGGCAGAAAGAAGACATGCACACAGAATCACCACAATGGTCACATATAATCAAACATCTTCCACACCAGTATTGGTTCTACCATAGTTTGTCGAGATTTATCGTCAGACCAATTCATGATTCCTTGTTCTACTCCAGCGCATGTCTTCAAGGATTCAAGGATAGCTTGACCTGACGTGCTGTCGAGTTCTTCATAGAAATACTGGCGTTCATCGTAGCAAAAAGCTGTTTCTATCCTCGTGGGCCTTACACCTACGGTCGTGACAATACCTTTTCGCCCAAACGCCGCTTCCCTATAGGACAAGCAATCGACTTCAGATCTCCGCGAACCCATTCTCCTTTCTCAATAGTCATGCCAAATTCTCTTGTGTCATCATCCACAACACAAGTGTAACACGGCGCAGGGCACTCACTCAACATCCCCCGCCACCGCCACCACCAGACTATTGAATGCATTAGCACTTGTGTTGATCGTTACCGAGGAGAAAATATGGGCTTCGAAAACTTACCCAGCCCCCAACCATAGCAGCCTCCAACTGTCCTTTCTTCCACTTCTTCCCAGTCTTTGCTGTCATCTGATCGGCCCACTTTTGTGAAGTGCTGCGATTGTCATAATATCTGTGGCATTCCATGTCAGACTTTATGGAAGATTCAGAGGCAAGAAGGAAAGTGGCTTACGGTTGTCCATTGTAGTATTTAGGTTTGATGGGATGTGGTTCGCCGTACATGCCATATCTGACATTTTCGTGCTTGGAGCTGCTGCTGCCCATGATGACTTTTAGACAGGTATACGTGCGTGAGAGCCTATAGTAGGAGAGATGTGATTGCGAGATGTCCTCGGACTTGTCAGTGGAGTGGAGAGAAGGTGGCTGCCTACATGTATATGTCCAGGGCATAGAGGACGACGTCACAGCTCGATGGGCAGCCATGCGAGCACTCACACAAAGAGGCGTAGCAGTGTGGCAGATGATGTCTTTTGGCCATGAACAGAGGCTCTGCCGAAGATGAGGCGGGCGATACAGCCACAGAGATTCAAGCTCAGTGGTTTCGTAGTGCGACAGCTTCGTAAGTGCAAAAGTGAATTCGCCGAGAAAGATGCCAACCCCAGTGCCTGCTAGACAATCTCCACAGTGACTCTCTTGGCTTTAATGCAGTCGCTGAAGAAGCGCAGAGTGGTATCCGCAGTCAATCCGATGCGCTCGAACATGTTTTCATGCTCGCGAGATCGCCCTAGCACAAGCGCAACGCAGGAAGGGTTACCAGAGTCAGTCTTTGCTAGAAGAAGGCAATAGCAGACTCCGACGAACGGCTGAAGACCAGTTCGCATTTCTTCAGCAGTGGCGCGGACTGTGGCATCCATGTCATATCCAGGCAAAGCCGCCTTGGCTGTTGTCAGTGCAGCATCGGGCCACATGTGAGTGTCCCATTGATAGCCCTCACACTGCAAACGGTGGCTGTGTCCATTAGTCTTGTGTGGTTCTCGACAAATCAAGGCGCACGGCGCTAACAATCCATGTATCGTGAGCACCTCTTGCTTTGCAGAACTGCTAGCAGGGGCAACAATGCAATCCCATAGCACTTTGACACTGGTCGACGTGGATGAGAACATGCTGCCAAACATGTTCGTTTGAGCGTTGATGCTCGCCCAGCTCCACGTGGGAGCAACTGCTTGCATCGGCCGCGAGGACAAGTCACCTTCCGGCACTTTCCAAGTCAATTGCTTGAGCAAGTGTTGCTCCCACATGCCGAAACGCGGGCTCCAGCCCGTGGCACGCGCGAACTCGCTAGCGATGCCGGCAAAAGCTATCAATTTATCGGTCTCATAGGTCGATTTGAGACCTGAGTAGCCAGCTACGATCTGCTGCCAGTCTTCGAACAGGGACAACATCTGAGGATCCTTGGGATGTGGGAACATGAAGCCTAATTGTGGAAGACCTTCGACATTGGCGAGCTGTCCTTCAAGCAGAGAGTGTTTTTTGCACTCAAACTTGACAGCGCCTTCGCCGAAAGTGACCAGGCGGCGGGCGAGTAAGCGCTCTTGATACGCCCACGCTCTGGTGAGAAGAGGCGACTTCCAATCGCCCCCTTTGCCTTTAAAGACCCACGGGTCTCGTCGAGCGCAGATTGCGGTATTGACAGGGTGATCGAATTGATCGAGCACAACGGAGTCATAGTAGCCAGGACGGGGTCGCAATAGTCTTTCCTTGGGCGATGTGACTGATGCCGCTGCCAGCACTAATGTAGCATTATTGTAATAGTCACCCATCTTTGTTGCTTGAATTTGCCAGTCCTGGTGATTATCTTGCACAATGCAAAGTGCATCGATCCAAATTGTATGCAGCCGCAATCTTCTCGCAATGGCTACCACGTCTTGAAACATGGGCGGAAGAGATGAGATAGGAATCCCGTGCATTAATTCTGCACGGCGAGCTGCAGTCAGCTTCAACTCCTGGTCGCCACCCCAACAGTAGCTCAGTGCCAGATAGCCACCAGTCCGGCCCTCCGCCCCAATCAGAGTTACGTTGTTCCCGCGTATCTGCAGGACTCTGTCGGGTAGGTATTCTGCTCGCGGCCTACAGCCCTCATGCTCACTTGTGCAGCGAGTGATGGATTGATCTAAGAATCGCAACACTTCGTCATCGTCCGTCGAAGCGGGTCTGTCCCTCGCGTAGCCCAATGCGCCAGCGGAGGAAGTCGGTGCTGTAGCCGAACTGATGACAGGAGCTTGGATCGCACCGTTGGCGGAAGAGTTTGCGGCTCGCAAGTATAGCTCGATGCTGTCTTTGGGCTCGTAGTCCCCTTGCTGTGCAACCTCGTCCTCGAAAACTTGGATTGTGGCTGGCATGTTCTCCATAATGTATAGGGTGGCGAATGCTGCGGAAGTTGTGCTCTCTGGCACAAAAGCTGATACAGCTTTCATGATAAGTTTGCAGTGAACGCATGTCCGCGATGAAGAATTGATCTTGTGCACGTGAGTGGAAATGGTGGATGCGCGCGAGGACTCTCGATTCTCCGGTAGACAAAGGTCGGCCATGCCAATTTCGCAATACTTGTCGTTGGATGGGTCTAAATTGTAGCAGACAGCGCAGACACCGGTTGCCAGAGAGCTTACATCGCCTTCGAGCGAAGGGTGACCCCAATCTTGTACGACGCAAGAGAGAGGGGGCAAAGTCGTGATTTGGCGTGATGAGGCCTGGGGAGCTGCTGCATGCTTACTGTTGCTGCCTGGTATATCCTTCTTTCTCTTGAGTCGGGAAAGGAGCTTCTTCATGCTGGCATCTAGATCGTCAGTGAGAGCGAAGCTGAGGTTAGCACACGCGAGGAGGAAGCTGATGAGCACCAGTCGAAGCAGCTGTCAGGTCACTGCGGCTGTGGCTGGCTGCACTCCGACTGTGAGCAAGTCCGCAACACTGCATAGCGCCGTCTCGCACAACATACGCGACCTATTCACCCATGCACGTGGCCTTCATGCCACGAGTCGAACATGGTGCACCCGTAGTGGTACGGGTTGCAGGCATGGCATACAGGTCTGGCTGGTGTCGCAGACACCACATGTCCCTCGTGTGCGCTCGCCGATCTCTACAGGGTGCGGACCCTGCTGTTGGGCACAGCGCAGCCGTAGCCATTGTGCGTATATACATGTGTACATGTAGAGGAGAAGAAGCAGGGTCCAGTGCCAAGAATGCTCGGAGTTCGGTAGTACGTCATTCCGCATGGGGAGTGTGCCAGGCGAGAGACGGGAGCGTGCCAAACGAAGGATGGCAGCCGACGTGGAGCGCAGTACTTCACCAGCTGTGCCTCGTAGCCTCCGGAGCTAGTTGGCAGCAGACACCTGCTATGCTGGCCATGAGAATCCCCTTTCCACCGCCGCATTCGATGTCCGGTAGCACGGTGGAGGCGCACACGGGGAGACGGCTCTGAGCTGCTGAAACGCAGCATACTTTCCCGCTGACGACGGCGGGGACTCCGGCCGCGCATCACGTCGAGCCCTCGAATCTTCGCGATCCATGGC
>ANSM01007981.1:0-37825 GCA_000347735.1 Cercospora canescens BHU
CAGAGTTTGATTCACCGAGTTTATTAATCACATGATTGTGTCATGTGCCATGGAAGACTATGGCACGTGCCATGTGCCATCACAACACTAGCTGTTACGCAGCCCAAGGAATAAGGTTTCTTCCGCGCCACACTGTGACAACTAGTCTGTGGACCAAAATGGCTGCATGCATAAACTTGCAAAGTGACCCTTCAAAAGTTTCCCACACCGCCTGAACCTTGATGTGAATTGATTCGGCGTGTCGCAGCTTCTGACGCCCAGGGATACAAGTGACACATGCGAATTGAAAGTACAGCACCGAGCGATCTAGATACAGCGTCAATTTCCGTATAGAGACAGCCAGTGGTTGACGAGTAAGTTAAGGTCTTCAAGCTCAACGATCGCTTTGCGCGTGCGTTCTTTAGTCGATATTCACCTTGAATCTTTGTCGAAGGCGGGAACCCCAAATGGGACAGCAGAACACACAAGCCCAAGCTAGTGTGGAAACCCCAGCCAGAAGTGTGAAGCTCCAGCCCACGCCCAATACGTCAAAGAGATCCAGTCCACAAAGAGGAAGGATTCCGTTCGCGAGCAGCTTGCTTGCCATGTTGCCAGCCCCAACGCTCGCCGCGTACTTGAGGCAGCTCTCTACCACGTAAGATGTGACGCAGGCGTTCAGAACTTGGAGGCCGAAGCAAAAAAGCAGCATTCCCCAAGCAGGTGCGATCCAGTGCAAATGATAGTGAATGGACCATCCGTAAAGTAATGTGCCACTGATGATGCCGACCGCACCAATGAGCAGGAGTGGTAGCGAAAGACGGTCTTCGGGTTCGTGTGCCTGTGCCTGCTTCGCTTTTTTCCCCACGATGCGGTCTGAAAATTGACTAGAAAACCCAAGGCCGACCAGTGAGCCAACCGCTGGAGCGATATATATGAGGCCTGAGTTGAGCGAGGAAAAGTGATATGCACTTCCGAATATGAATGGGACCGTGGTAAGAAGCAAGTACAGGACGCCAAACAAGACTGCTGACGAGAATGAGCCGATCGCCACAACGGGGGAGCGAGTCAGCAGCTTTAAAGGTCGAGCAAGAGCCAATGCCAGCTTTCTGAGAGTCGATGGGCTCCAAACTCCATCGTCCCGGCTTGTTGAACTTGCTCCCAGGCGCTGGAGTTTGCGCTTCTCCAGAACCGGCGCGTAGGTCTCCCGTAATGTCACAATGCATAGAATCGTGGTCGCACCGGCCTCCGTGCAAGTCAGTCAATTGTCAAGAGAGGGTACGATCGTGCATACCATCATCGCCAGAATGTGAAACGTCCAGCGCCAGCCTTGATATTGGACTATCACACCTCCGAGAAGTGGACCTGGCATGTCAGTCAGCAAGAATCTCCAAGCCGGACGCAGAGCTCTATTATTGTGAGATAAGTCGCACCTATGCAAGGTCCGAGCAATGGACCAATGGCAGTGATAGTCAGGGCCCTAGCTCGTTGTCTCGGTGGAAATAGGTCTGCCGCCGTTCCACCGACGATACTTAAAGCTGCAATTCCAAGTAACCCAGTTAGGAAGCGGCAGATGACCAGCTCGACCGTTGTTCTCGTGAAACCGCATGCAACTGCAAAAATCGTGAAGAAGATATTGGACACGTGATATATGCGCAAACGACCATATACTTCAGTCAGTGGAGCTGCAACAAGGGCAGTGATAGCAGACTCTATGAGTGCAGCGCTCACGCAGAGCTCAATAAGTGGCTGCGATTTGATGCCCATTTCTTTCTCGATGTCTGGCAAGCCTGGCACCATCAAGAGTGATGAGAGGGAGAGAAGGAGCGCGGTCCAAGAAAGCACTCCCATTTGGAATAACTTCGTCGACATTGTCCAATTGATTGGCTTCTTCGAATCGTCTTCACCGTCCCAGATGACCTTACTTGTCTTTGCTGGCACTGCTGCACTGCAGTCTCGTTGAAGGGGAGAATCATTGTCCACTTTGTCGCACACTTGGTCCCGATCAAAATTGGACCGAAATTGACTGGTAGGTAGATGGCAATGATCTGGATCGCTCCCATCTTCCGTGCTGACGTTGGGGTGGTAGGATATTCTTTTGCTGTCGTGATCCGTGGCCACGTTGTCATGTCGCCGTGCGGGTTCCGGGTTCCCACGTTGGTAATAGAGTCGCAGTTCCTTGTAGTCCATTTCTTTAGACAATGATTCCCATCTCGTCAATTTAGTCTATTATTCGGTCAAGTTTAAAGCAGTGCAGAGCAGCATTTCTGATAGACAGTGTAGTGCCGCAAGCTTGATGGCCATAGCTGAGGGATGACGGGATGGCAGGCCCCCTGAGTCAGCCACTGGGACACGTGTTGGTGTATTGCCAACGCAGCCATGATCAAGGTTAGGCCAACAGCGAAACAAATATCTCCCGAAACTATGTGCTGCGACGTTAGTCGAACGACTTGGCAGGGTTGAACGCAGTCGCTGACTCATGCTAGGTTGTACGAGCTGCAGCTGCAAGAGCTCACGACTCACGAATGGTTCTCTGCCGAACTTGTTCCGGCACGGCCATGAGGCTGGCTCACTCCGTACAACATGTTCTATCTCTCGTGGTCCCAAAGCCTTATGCTCTCTTGTTATTACAGAAAATCAAATCATGCGACTGGGGACTGTCATGAGGAATTCTTGGATTCCTGCACCAAAGCCAAGCTGAAATGCAGCGGAGATGAACCTGCATGCCAGCGATGCGTTGATCGTAGGGTATCCGGATCCTGCACATACAGTGTCGCTGGGCGAGTTGGTCGCCCGCCAAGATATTCCTATCGGATGAAGTCCTCAAAAGCACGAGACCTCGGCGAAAGAGAGACATCGTCACCCGCATATGATCCATGCTCCGCCCCCAACTCGGATCGACATACTGCTCTAGCATCCCCATCTATGACATGCGGTGATCTTGTGGCAACATGCTATCCACCCAATTTGTCGGACACCTCCACGTACAAGCCCCAAGCCATTACAGATAATGGCTCTGAGAGTCAAGTCACCTCTCCACCATCGCCGATCATGAGTGGAGGCCCAGAAGACGGCGGTTTGAACTTTCTTGGGACTATTGCACCGGATCATTATGGAAAAACGTTCGACAAGGCTTTTTGGGAAAGCCTCACTCAAGACTCTATCCCAATGTCACTTGATGTTGGCCACGACGACAGTGCTCCATCAACCACAAGATTATCAACCAACGTCGACGGTCCTTCATCCTCCACTGCTTCCACGTCGGCACAAAGTCCAGACTTTTCGTGGAAAGACTCGAGTATCCGCAGCTTTTCTCAAGAATCGATCAATGCTCGTATGTACATCTACGAGTTGCGAATTCTGCTCGAGAATACGCAGTCGAGGTGCAATTGTGCGCCATTAACAGGTCACCTCGCGCAATTGAGTCACTGCAAGACCAGTGGCACTCCACTTGATGCTCTATTGGCGATAGATTCTGCAACTCTGCAGCTCCGCAACTATATACTGCGTTGTACCGAATGTACCTCGTGGTCGGCAGAGACCGCCAACATTGTGTGCTCTGCGATGGATTGGATTGTCGAGAGCCTTCGGCACAGCTGGTGCGAGCATCGGCCGCAGGATAACGCCGAACAACGCAACCATCATACGCGGCCTCGCCTCGACTGTTCCGTGGCCCCGGGCCCTCTGGGTCCGACACCGAGCAAGATGCCATTACTGCGTGTGGGAGGCTTCGACATGCCAGACGACCTCGCAGATCTGTGTATGACGAAGATATGGAAGACAAGGCTTCGAATGATCCTATCCCCCGCAAGTAGTGTCGCCGCAGAATATGCTGCGAGGGACGGAGCGCCTGCACATATAGTGCGTTGCATTGCGAGAACCGTGGGGCAAAAATCAGAGGCCTTGTTTGAAGAAATCAAAGGTCTTCCCAATGATGAGGACTCCGTGACGCTGTATTGAATGATTCACAGGAGGGGTGATAGAGCGCAGTTGTACAACGTGGAGCCCCTATGGTGTCCTAAGATTTTTGTGTATGGTAACAACAGAAGAATGGCAAGGTTCGATCGCCTTATGATCCCACGAAATCACTCACCCACGGACGATCGCCCGATGTACTAAAAATCTGAGGCTCCCAATGCAAACCTGGTGGAGAGTTTGTTTCACGAGCGTCGCGCGTCATGTCTCTGTGTGAGCAATGTGATCCTCGAATACCAATTCTAGAATACATTTCAGCTCAGTCGAGGGGTACCGGCGAGCAATGATCATTTCTCCACACCGCCTGCTGAGCGAACGACCACTTCCGCCAAGTGCACGATGGACGGCGACTGCAAGACATCAAACATGCTGACCTTCGCTTTCAGGACACTGCTAAGCCAATTCCGTCTATCCACGCCGACCAGTGAGTCGACACCATGATCTGCCAAGGACTGAGCTGGATCGACGTCATCTGCTGAAATGTTGAACAAATCTGCAACTTTTGCCACTAGAAGGCTCTTGACGATTGCAACCACGGCTTGAAGATGTTGCTGTGGATTATCCGCAGGACCATTGAGAGCTGTCGTGTATTCCGAGAGAAGCTGCTGCAGTCTAGAAGTATTGGAAGTTGCTCCAGTTGTCTGTTCGATGCTGTCATTGTGTATTTGGTTTACTACGTCGCCAAGTCGCAGGGTGCCAACACGTTTGTCGTTTCTCAACACAGTTTGTTCTGGCAGTGTGCTGTATTGAGCCATGCAGGTGATGATTTGACTGTCACAAGGATGTGGGCGGTGTGGATACCGGATCGCATCCTCGACCAGACGCACAACATGTTCGACCGGGATGAAATTGCTACCGAGCGACCTGGCCGTGCGGCGGCGGATTTCTCCGCTGTTCTCCGCGAGATAACCAGCGTCCTGCACCGGTCCCAGGTCGACGACAACAGCAGGTAGACCTTGCGCAGTACGGTGTCGCGCCAGAGCGTCTTGGAACGTATTTCCAGCGACATAATTGGCCTGCGATGCGTTGCCCATGATACCTGTAATGGAAGACATCATGATGAAGAATTGCACATTGGGCAAGCACTTGTGCAACGTCCATGTTCCAGCGGTCTTGGGCAGTGCTGCCGACTGCCACTGTTTAAATGACATGCGCTCCAAAATGGTATCCTGCAAGACACCAGCAATATGAACGACACCAGCAATCGGCGGTACGTCCGAGCTCGCAATCTTCAGAAGGAAATCCTCCAAGTCTTGCGCGTCCGCAACATTACAATTCCTGACGTACAGCCGAGCTGATCTCGACGTGGCAGCTTGTCGTAGCTTTGCAGCTCGAGGATGTGACTCGGCGTTGTGAGAGATGACCATGACGTTCTTGGCACCGGCCTGTTCAATCATCCAGGATGCTATGGCGTATCCGAGGCCTCCTAAACCGCCGACAATAAGATATGTGCATGAAGGCTGGCCTAGGCATACCTGGCGGCAAGTCTGGGGCTGCACTAGGACCCTGGTGTCATTCTGCGGTACAAGCACCAGCTTTCCAACATGTTTTCCACTACGCATGAACTTCAATGCGTGTTCCAGTTCCGAGATGGGGAAAGTTGTGACGGGGGTCATGGGCTTCATAGCTCGCCTGCCCGTTTTGCCGCGAAGAATATGCATGCTGCTGTAGAGAGCATTGCGAAGGACATCCCCTTTGCAGTCGCTGTATTGAATCAGATCAACAGAAGACAGTGAAACACTGCGCGAAAATGGTGACAGGCTGACGCATCGAGACGCTTCGATATCGACCTTGCCGATCTCTACAAAGCGCCCGAACGCGGCCACGCATTCCCATGTTGCCTTGAACAGAGGTTCTTTCAGAGAGTTGAGCACAACATCGACGCCGGTGCCCTTTGTGAGCGCCATGGTGGCGGGAGCGAACGACGCATCTCGGCTAGAGAATATGTGGTCGCTGGGGATGCCCAACCTCGCCTCCAGTAGTTGACGCTTTTCATCGGAGCCGCATGTGACAAAGATTTCCGCGCCTACGTGCTGTGCAAGGACTACCGCAGCTTGACCCACGCCGCCAGCCGCCGAGTGGATAAGAACCCGCTCTCCCTTGCGCAGTCGAGCAATTTCGAAGAAAGCAATGTGGGAAGTACCATATGCGTAAGGTACTGATGCAGCATCTTCCCATGGCATTTCCGCCGGAACGGCCACAAGACTCGTCCAGTAGGCCACGGCCTTGTTCGAGAAGCGGCCTTTGAACACACCGCAGACCTTTTGTCCGACACGCAGACCGCTCTTCATGGCAGCTTCTTCGCCAATACGTGTGATGATACCAGCTCCTTCATGGCCCACGTGATCGGTGTCTCGAAGCAGCCCCATTGCCACCATAAGGTCCTTGAAGTTGAGTCCGAAAGCTTGAGCTTCTACTTCAATCATGTCAACCGGCATTGGCCATCATCCGAAGTATCCCGCTCACGCCAAACAATCTTCTGCATCGCCGCGTTGCTTCCTCCGTCTCCAGCATTCCGGGAGAGTGCTCTACCGGGCTTGCACCACGGCATGAGCATGGCCTCTGCGTGAAAGGGACTGAGACTGCGATCTTGTTGAATGTCAGGCCATAGTCTAGGTACGTAGAGCTGACCATCCCGCCATCCATACTCCCAGTCCATACGGTCTCCGGCCCCGCTGAATCTGTTCGCATCAAAGATATTCTTCAAGATTGTGACAGCAGGCAAGATGGTTTCCAGGTCCCATGTCTCGTGAGCCGAGTCCACATCCAGATACGCGTAACGCTTAGTCGAGTCTTCACGTCTCAAAGTGCGCAGTACTCCTTGGATCTGCGCCCGGAGCGGTTTTGTGCAATCGAGGACTGCGCCGCGGCTCAGCCAAAGCACACCGGGACTGTCAACCAAGATCATGCGAAGCTTCTCGAATGTCCCGCAGCCCATGTTGAACAGGAAATCGTTGCCGAGGTCCATAGTAGCAATGACACAATCATCCGCGCCTATTTGGTCGAAATTTTGGAACGTCTCAAATGAACAACCGAGCCAGTCAAGGATTTGATAGACGTTTGCAAGCTTTCCAGCCACGCTCGCTGCGACTCACTTTGCTCACCCCCCTCTTCGTATATGATACGTATTGTCGACAGCAAGCTCGGTGGCTGATCTGGCTCAGCTGTGGCCAATATTACGCTGGCAAGATGGACAGATGGGTTGCGAAAGTCTTCGACTTCAACGTCTACGCCGCTGAATCCAGATGCTCGAAGTGCATCATTCCACTCGGCGGCGTTGGCGTTGGGGCTGCTTTGTCGAAAGTCCTCGACACCCAGCCACCACCCTGGTAATGTTCCAAACACCAGTTGCGTGTCCAAGGTATCTCGTGTGTTCTCCAGCATGATTAGCTTACCGCCAACTTTCAGCAGCTTTCGAACATGTTTCAGGGTCGCGGTGAGATCGGAGGTTGCATGCAGGACTTGCGTCGCTATGACCAGATCGTACGTTCCTGCAGAGAATCCTTGAGTGGCAGGATCGATTTCAATGTTCAGCGTTCGAAAGTCCATGAAGTGCTCCCACTCAGCGCACTTGTCTCTCGCTGCGGGAAAGAAGCTGGCGGAAATATCAGTAAAGTCGTAGTGTCCCAACACTGTTGTGCCCGTTGGCTGATGCGCATCAGTGTGACTCCTGGACGGCGAAGCAAAGCCCTCTAGGACGTGCAGAGTAGATGCTGCCGTTCCACCTCCGATTTCCAACACACTGGCTCCTGGTTCGTTCACCGCAAATCGCTGGACGATCGCTTTCAACTGCTTGTATGAGACATGTACTAATGAAGGCATGTCGCGGTAGTACTGGTTCAAAAGATTGTCCTGCATCATCAACTCCAGTGCTGGAACATCTCCCTCAATAATCTTCGCAAGATTTTTACCCACGCGACAAGTGAGCCGACCTTGAGCATTGGCAGCGCTTACACGCTCCAGTAGTACGTGGTTCGACTGGTCATCCAGAACTTCGTCACACGTCTCGGTCGCAACTTGTCTTATCCACTCGTAGAAACTTCGAAGGTGACTTTCCCACTTCGTGTTGTCTTTGCCCTCCAAATGCCGACAAGCATCTCTGATCATGTACACGGACGATAATCGAAGGTCTTGATAGAATTTTAGGTCTTCATCCGATAGATGGCCACTCAAGCTTTCGATTACGGCTTTGGGTATGCCACTCAAGAGGCTCGGCTCCCATGTACTCTTTGAGTGCAGTCTAGCGATGTCTGATGAGTCATCCCTCTGTTCGGACGCATGATGGCGAACCTTCTGCAGACACAGACCTGTAGCTTGAAAGGGAAAGGTCAAGTTTGCATGATCGGCTCCGCAGTGGCCATTGGCCAGCTGACCAGGAACAATGACCGTGTTGAAGTCGCAGCGAGCAGAATCCATCTTGGTAAGCGCTGACAGCGCACAAAGCATGGAGGGCACATTCGCAGGAATCAACAGTGCAGCAATAGAGCGCGGCACGAGCATGGTGGCATCTACACTTATACCATCCAGAACGCTATAGCAAGATTGAAAGATAGAGTCCAAGGTCGTTGGGTGCAAAATCAGCTCGGAGTCGCCATTGCTTTGATGGTGTAGGTGTGGGGCTAATTTGAAGTCGGTGATAGATTTGTCTCCAGCGACGGAACTGCGAATCAGATTCCGAAACGAGGGACCGTGATCGAACTCCATGCTGCGCAAGATGGAAAATACTGCCTCGGGCGCAACATCACGATGTGGCAGATGTGCGGGAAGAAATTGATCGGACCCCGGACATGCTAGTGGATCACTGAGCTTCGCAGTTACTGCCTTCACGAAGCCTTTGCAGTGTCGGGTCCAAGATTGTTCCTGAACAGAGTGTATTTCGAACTCGTACCAATCTTCGTGGTCCAGCTCTTTGTCGTTACACGGGCGTAGAGAGAAGATCACCTCCACCCCAGATCGAGTCGCCGAAGAGAGAGAAGAAGGTATTACCAGAGCGCTGACAATATCTACGTCTCTCAATCTGTAACCCGCGGCTGGCATTGTAGACACCATACGGGCTGCTTCGATGGCAAGGGACATATATCCAGCACCCGGAAACACTACTTGAGATTGGAGCTGATGGTCGGACAACCAGGGTATGTCGTCAACGTGAAGTATGTTGCGCCACATCGGATTCAGCCAAGTCGTACCAGGAACGGGCGTTCCCAAAAGCTGATGAGGTGGGAAGCGAGGGAAGCGCTGCTCGTGCGCTATTCGTGGCGCATGCGCATATTTGGTATTGTGATTCCAAACATATGAAGGTAGTCCGTGGACGAACTTTGGCGAGCTGTAGGCGTCCTGACATGGGTGATTGACCTGGTCTACATGTAGTGGATGACCGTTCATGAGTAGACCGCATACCACATCCTGCATAGTAGCGACCGCGTCTCTGTTCCGCCGCAGCCAGGACATGTATGGTATTTTCGATCCCAGATTTTGTCTCGCAGGCCCCGAGAGCGTATCATGTGGCTCAACCTCCAGGAGAACATCTACTGTAGCCGCCTCTACCATCTTACCTAAAGCCTGGCAGAAGAGCACGGTCCCAGTGAGATTCTCAACCCAGTGATCCGATTCGAGAGGCCGCTCCAGGATGGTTCCTGTGACTGGCGAAGCGAACACAACTCGGGGAGTCCTGCACTGCTTACTTTCCGGTGTAGTCAGCAGGGAGTGCAGCGCAGCCGTGTAGTCCGGGGCCATGTAACGCATGTGCGGTGAGTGGTAAGCGCACGGGACTTTCAGCCATCTGCAGAATATCGACTCCTCGCCGAGTTTTGCGCTGACCATCTCTAGAGCATCGACATCGCCTGATAAAGTGACATTCTCCGGACTGTTAACGCATGCAATCACCACTTTGTCATCCGAGGCCTCTGGAATGCTCTTGAGATATTCCTGGGCAGCCTCTGAGCCAAGCTTCACGGCGAGCATGCCACCTCGCAACGAGTGCAATCGATGATGCTTCAGCGACAGTTGCCCTCTGAAATAAGCCACACCCAAGGCTTCTCGGAAGGAAAGCACACCGGCAGCATATGCCGCAGATATCTCTCCACTCGAATGGCTTACAACCGCTGTGGGTGAGATCCCCCACGATCCAAGAAGGTCGACAAGGCAGAGTTGAAGTGCCACGGACATCGGTGGTGCAAGATCCGTTTCTTGCAGCCGGGATTGGGACTCAGTCCTAGTCATCTCTTCCACCCAAGACCATGATGCACCGTACACCTGTTGCAATATGTCGTCTGCAGACCTTAGGGACGCCTTAAATCTAGGATATGCGTCAATGAGCTCTCGACCCATAGCCCACCACTGTGCTCCCTGTCCGGTGAATACGAATCCAATTCGTGTGGGCCTACCCAGTGGGCGCTTCATGGACGTTTGAGATGCGGACAGCTGTGCTGCCAAGCCTTCCAAAGAGTTGGCTTTGCAAGCTGAAACGTGTGTGAGTCGTGATCTTCGTTCTGCTAATGTGTAAGCGAGGTCTCTTGGCTGTAAGGATCGTGGCCCATGGGGGTTGTGAGTAGAATGAATGTATTGAGCTAGCGCTCGTTTTGATTTGGCCAACCCTTCAGCATCATGCGAGCTTGTGACAAAGACGTAGGAACGGGTGTCCAGGCCAGAGTTCCACTGTTTCTGGGTGTCTGATGCAGCTTCCAGTATGACATGGGTATTCGTTCCGCCATATCCAAAGTTGTTGACTGATGCCAGAAGTGGCTTATCGTGCGGCCATGGTGTAATCTCGACTGGCACTTTCAGCAGCCACTGAGCCAGCGGAATCCGCGGATGTGGCCGCTCAAAGTTCCTATTCGGAGGGATCTGTTTATGTTGAAGCACGAGACAAGTCTTGATGAGAGCGGCTAAGCCACTAACAGCCTCTGTGTGACCAACGTTGGGCTTGATGCTCCCAATCAAGAGCGGATCCCCGGCTGTTCTCGCGTTGCCCAGTGTTGCGGCGATTGCTTCAACTTCGATAGCATCGCCCCCAGTCCCCGTCGTGTGAGCTTCCACGTAGCCTGTCAACGACATGTCAATGCCTGCTTGCGTGTAGCAATCGCGAATGAGATGTTGCTGTGCCTGTCCATTTGGCGATGTGATCGTTTCTGTCCTTCCATCCTGGTTCATCGCCGAGTTCCTCACGACTGCATGCACATAATCGCCGTCGCGTTGAGCCATTTCAGCCTTTTTCAGTATTATGACCGCGATGCCTTCTCCACGTCCATATCCTTGAGCTCGATGGTCCATCGAGTAACTCTTTCCCGCTGATGCGAGTACGCCGATATTCGATAGAGCAACAGAATTATCGGGGTTCAGCAATAGGGACGGCGCAGCAATGATTGACATGTCCGACTCTCCGGCACGAATACTCTGGACGCCCAAGTGGAGGGCAGCCATACTACCCGAGCAGGCCGTGTCCAGCGTCACGCTGGGGCCTTTGAGGTTGAAGAAATGCGATAGCCTGTTCGAGTACATTGCGTTGCCATTACCAGTTAGAAACGACGTCGAAAGAGTTTGAGGGTCCTTTAGCGAAGCCTCAGCATAATCTTTGCTGAATATGCTGGTGAAAACCGAGGTTCTACTTCCGGACAGCTTTTGAAGCGGTAAACCAGCTTGCACCGTTGTCAGTCACTAGCACTGCGACGGCTCAATGACCAGTACAGATGGGCATAACTCACCACTTTCGATCGCTTCATAGGTGCATTCCAGTAACTGGCGTAGCTGAGGATCCATTGCCCTAGCGGCCTCGGCGGTGAGGTTGAAAAATGCTGCGTCAAAGACATCAATGTCCTCTTGTAGGAAATATCCGCCTCGAGCATTGTGCTATTGTGAATCACACAAGTCAGCGGATCATCGCATGGTCGACGAACACGCTTACTCTTCCCATTTTGCGAGCCTCATCATAGAGCCCTGCCCCGTCAGATCGATGCTTGGGAATGGCACTGCAGCAGTCTGTACTAGCGACCAAGAGATCCCACAGCTTGTCAGGAGTCGTGGCTCCTCCGGTGAATCTACAGCTCATGCCAAGGATGGCAATGGGGCATGGCAGCGAAACCATTTTTGCCTCAACACTGTTGCTGCTAGCTGAAGTCTTCGCCGCCAAAACCATTCTTCTATGTCGAGTAATTCCTGTCGTACGGATTCCTATGTTTCGGCTTCTATGCAGGCAATCAACTTGCCACTCATTTTGTTGCGACAAGAGCGACCCACGTGTTTCATTCACTTTGGTAGACTTGAGTTCTGCGGTGGAAGAAAGTAGCCGAGTGCAATGCACGAGTCAATGTACCGAACCAAAGCTCTGAAACGACCCGCGGACGACTCAGTATCACCCGTCGCAACATGTCTCAATTGTTGCACTGAGTGAGCCTTTACCATGGGAGGATCGAGAGGCAAAGCTCTCAGTGTAATCATTGCTCACGTCTCCCACAGCTCAAAGTCGATGCCAGAAGCGCCAGTATGAAGGTCACGATTTTGCACAAGCAGCGAGTCCACGCTGAGGTGCGCCATGAACGACTAAGCGACACACTGCCAGCAATCAATACATTCTTTGCGCAGAAGCGCACACTGCCCACATGCTTCCTTTTCGATCGCATGCCAGAAGACGTCGATAGCTTCGTCCGGCACCTCGTGCTTAGCTTAGCACGCACATTAAACCAATTTCCGCAGTACACTGGCGACACTGAGCTATGCATTACGAACAAGCAACAACAAAGAACTCGTGTCGTGTGGGGCGGCGAGAACGAACCTGGCGCCTTACTCATCCAAGCAGCCGCTGACAGAAGCTTGAGATGTCTTTCACCACGTGCATCGAGCCCAATGCTATCGTCGCCTGATCATGGCTCTATTTGTGATCTTCCGAGAAAGGCATTGCGTGCGCTGTTCATCGAAGACAATGCAATGGTGCCAGTGAAGGGGCGGGAATCGAGCTTGCGGGCGCAAGTGACAACATTCGATTGTGGAGGATTCAGCCTGGCGCTCGACATGGACCATGGTGTGGGGGAGGCCAGTAATCTGATCCTAGCATTGCGCTACTGGGCCGCGACATACAGCGCGATGTTTCAGCCTCCCAAAATTCCTTCCCCAGCACTGCCTGTCGTGACATGGGACTCGTCGAGCATCATTCAGAGTCTGACTGGAGCCAATATCGACGAGAAAACATACCGCGAGGCTATGGCTCTACCCACGCTGACTCCGAATCCACACGCACCTGGACCTGCTTCTCCAACTTCTGCTCCATCCTCAGAAGCTGCCTCGCCTTCGCCCTCGAGTTCCGGAACTTTGTGCTTAATGCGAGTCACACGAGCAGGATACGAAGCCATTGCTCGACGTGTGCAGTCGCAAGCTCAAAAGCCGGTGACTGATCAGATGGCACTAGCAGGATTCCTGGCAGCTGCAGTCAATCGAGCACGTGTCGCCGCCGGAGAGATGCCATCGGGCATGTACATGCCCATGAGCCTTCGATCCACACTTCAATTGTCCGAAGGCTCTTTGCCATCACCCCTCATTGCATTCGGCGTCGACCTTTCGGATGATGCGGCTGGCAACGGCGGTTATCAGAGCGCTGCTACGCTCGCCGTTGAAGCAACGGGGACCGTGGCCAAGTACAGCGCAGATCACGTCTTAGCATTGGCACAGGAATTTGAGAAGCGCATACATCCACCCAGTGCGGTTCCAGGGCGGCCGTCTGCGGGCAGCCGCGTTGGCTTCACTGCCCTAGGTGGGTTCGGGCTCGATACAATCTCCTTTGGAACGAGCAGACCCGTCTTCATTTGTCCAGTATTGCCAGATCCCTATCTTTTCCTCATGAAGGAGTCTATGGCGAATGCCTCCGATTCCTGTGGCCCACCCCGCCGCTACGGAAACGGAATGGCTGTGTTCTTCATCCTCCCGGACGATGTGCTTGAGCGTTTCGCCGATGATCCTGAGCTAGATCCTTTTACCAAAGTACTTGAGGCGCAACTTGTGTAGAGCTGTCAATAAAACAGCATATCATGTGCCAAACGCGGCTTGCTGCTTCGTTGTCAGCTCGGTGGTTGTGCATCATATGGACAAGCGGGATGAATGGGCGATGATGAGACTCGACACGTGATCGCGGCAGCGGCCCGAGCCTCGTGGCAATAAATCCGACAACACCACTTACAAATTATTCGAATCGGGTTGACATCACGATCTCGTTCTGCATAAAATTTCCTTCGATTGTTGCTCATTCTATGTATAAAGATCTGTCGTGTCTCACCAGCGGCTTCACCACGCGGGGACGGAGCGCATTGCAAGTGTCAATCCGTCACGAGGACGCACTGTCATGACACCCTGCGGCACCACGGCTTGGTCCTTGTCGGCCAGCTCGAACTCGAATCTGCCCACGAAGACAGAAAGAAATGCGTGAAGCGCTGAGATGACATAGCTTTGTCCAATGCACCGGCGTGGCCCATGGAGAAAGGTCGAAAAGGCATAGTTCGTGCTTGCGCCGCCGTGGTTGTTTGCCTTACCCGTATCCGCATCAATCCAGCGACGCGAATCAAATGTGTCTGCGGTAGGGCCATAGAACTTCGCCATACGATTCGTGGCGCCCGGGACGATAAATACACGGGTATTGGCTTTGACCTGATGCCCTTGTATGGTTGTATCGGCCGGCGGTCTTCGGGTCAGAATAGGCGATGGAGGCAGATAACGCAAAGTTTCGTTACAGACTGCATTCAGAATAGGCAATTTCCCCAGCAGCTCACGGCGATGGGAACCCTCGTCCTGTGCACCGTCATCCAAGAATGATGAATGCGGGATGTTGTCGCGCAGCTCTGGTCGCAAGTCCGACTGCCATTGCGGGTAGAGTGTGAGGAACCACAATGCCCAGGCGAATGCACCAGCGGTGGGCTCCAGCCTAAGAAAAGCGTCAGCGAATCGAGTACTTGTCCCACGCGTAACACATCTGGGCTTGCTTACCCAGCCCCGATAATCATGATAAGCTGCGTTGTCAATAATTCCTCAGTTGTGGAGTTGCTTTGCGCTGATCTATGCAAGATGCTGTTCTGCGAGCCGTCGAGGTCCGAGGAGGGGGCCATTTTTTCGATAAACCCGCGACAAATGGCTTCCAAGCGAGCTCGATCATCGCTCATGCGCTTCTCAAACCCGCCGAACAATAGTCGCACAACCCATCGAGGCAAGGTAGCGTTGGCGGTGACGAACACATTCATTTGCCAGTCCGGGTTGAAGACCGTGTCATACAAGCAGAGCAACTCGTTCCCCTCTCGCATTGTGTTGAAGTCCGTACCGACAGCCGCAACGCCAATGGTGTCCAACATTGCGCTCTTGGCCACGTTCCACACATTCATTTTTCGCTCTGTGTTACGGATGCGCTCTCCAATGACATTTGCCATATCCGTTGCCTTGAGCCAGAAGACCGGATTTAGCTCCTGGATACTGCGAAAGCTGAACGCAGGCATGGCCATCTTTCGCATGTGCTTATGTTCATCTCCTTCTGCAACGAGAAGCGCCTTTTCACCCAGCATGCGCTGGACGAGCTTGCTGGCAGCAGGCGGCTTGGTGAAAGCGGAATATTTGTGGACAAGGACTTCGGCCATAGCTTCAGCGCTGGTCAACAGGATTTGATCATTGCCCCAAAAGCCCTGAAAATATATCATTCCTTCGTTGGGTACATTGTTGGCCATGCGCAGGAAGGCGTTGCCGCGAGGCTCAAAAAATTGAGACAAGCCATGCCCAAGTAAGAAAAGCCCACCCTAATTCCATCAGTCAAGGGTTGCTTGGTGTGCAGATGACGAAGATAGTTGTGCTCACCTTCGCCCGCGGCAAATCTCGCAACGGACTGCACCATCGAGGATAGGTGAAGCTGCGGTATACAGCCCACAGCAGGGATTCGCCAGCGATCAGTGCGCAACAACTGACTGCAAGTAATGCGGTCGACTGGAAATATTGGGTTCGCACGATATGTAGTAACGAGCCTGCTGGTATCGCAAATGCCGCCATGATCACAAAATGCTACCACGCGCTAGCCTGAGGCGAAAGCAAGAGAGAGCGAAATCTATTGCCTCCTTTGGTCTTTACGATGTGCATGGGCCACCTTGGCTTGGAATGATGTATAAATGCTCCGATTACTCGGTGTGAGGGCCCAGCTTCGAACCAAAAGCTTCTGAATCATGACGCAGTGCTGTTACAGGTTTTGGTCTGCCCCTGGTGCATCATCGTGTCAAAAATTAGCTCTCGGGGCTTATTGAGTGAAGTCAAGCGTCGGCACGTTCTGAATCGTTTGTCTGCTCTGATGAGGATCCCTACGCCTCCTCTCCGATCGACGCGATTCAGCGGTGGTGTGAGACGACAGCTGTCAAGTCATCGAGAAACAATCTGCAGTCTGTTGCCTGGAGCAGCATGTCTCCTGCGAAGCTTCCTACCTCGTGGTTGTGATTCAATCGTCATGCGACGCCCGTGGGCGGCCCCAAGATGTAGTGTTGGCAGCCGATGGCTAAATCTACATCGCAGGAGTCTTTTCCCGATCACTATCGGATCGATTCATTATGAGAGAAGCTGTTCATTTTAGAATGATCACTTTCATTCTTTGCCGAAACAGACGGGCGCAGCAATCAAAATCCATCTTGCCGAGTCCGTTAAAAATAACACCAGCCTCATGTTGACATTGCATTGTGGCTGCTCTGCGACGTACAACTGTCTTTATGATCAAGCTTCAATCTTTGCACTGGTGGTCTCTCGACCTTTCAAGCTCTTGGCTATTACAGTTGATCGCATTTCACCTATCTCTGCACCCTCCTTATCTTGATGCCATAGTCTGGCTTCTTCAGTGCCTGGTACACTTTTATTGAGGTCGCCATAGGGTCCAGGGTCCACGCTGCATTTAGCCTTTGGTCTGTGGGGAACAGGTCAAAATTCCACAAAAGATGAGTCAACACCAATTTTGTTTCGTACTCGGCAAGATGCATGCCCAAGCATGTCCGTGGGCCAACGCTGAATGGACGTGATGCGGAATGGTTGTCATTCCTGAAAGCTGCAAGACACGCGTCCCCATCAAGCCATCTTTCTGGGTGGAATGCGTTCGGCTGGTGGAAATAGGAATTCGATCGAGATGTAGCCCAGCGCGAAACGCTCACTGTGATCCCCTCAGGTACGTGATGGCCAGATATTGTTGCGCCTCCGGAAGGCACCACTCGTTGAAGACTCACTGCCGCTGGTGGGAACAGGCGCAACGCTTCTTGTATCGTCGCCTGTAGAAACGGCAGCCGTGCTGTCACGGTGTCTACATTAATTTCCAGATCGGCCTGGAATGCCTTGCGGACCTCGGCGCAAACTCGTTTGTATGGCTCTGGGTGGGTGCATATCAGATATACCCAACTGGTAAGCAGCACTGATGTGGTTTCAGAACCAGCGTTAAGAAACAGGACCATGTTGAGAATTATCTCTGGTGTCGGCACCGGGCAGCTTCCCTTCAAGAGATGGAAGATCACGTCCGGATGAGCAGAATCTTGTTTTTCCAGTCGACGAAGCACCGTCTCTCGGGTCTTCATCATGTGCAGTCTTCGCCAATGCATTGCCTGCTTAGGCACGAGCAGCCGAGTCAATGCTTTTTCTACGCAATTGCCGGCGCCGACCACGTTCCGAATCGCTTGAGACCATGTTGCTGATATAACGACATTAACGAGAGCAAGAGACCACTCCGTCGCCCTGCCCAGGTCCAGACAGCCATAAGACTGGGCGAAGCAGATGTCGCCGATCAAATCGAAAGTGAAGTACGACCCTGTTCCTCCGCTGAGCATCCATTAAACAATGTACGAGGATAGAACTCACACCAGTCAGAGATCACGCAGGACTTCTGGTCAGAGTCAAATTCATGCAGGTTGGCGATAAGCTTGTCAACGTGGACTCGAATTATCGATTCTTGGCCGAAAAGAGCAGTCTTGCTGAGACTAGGTGCTAATTGACGTCGTTGGCGAGCGTGAGTCTTGCGATCCGCTAGGCCAAGGCCGACGTATCCATCTAGCGGAGAGACTACTCCCAAGAATTTCGGACTTTTGTCCATTGCACGGCCAGCCTGGAGAGATTAGCCAAAACAGCAACATCTAAGACCACGACCGCCGCCTACTCGTAAACCGTAGATGGCCTCATATGCATCTGAAGATGCAAAACTGACTTCATTTGGTGCAACACGGACTACAGGTCCTTCGAAGGGGACGCAATGTGTTAGTGCTGGGTTGTCATTTTACGCAGAATACGAAAGACGAACCGTATTGGAGATGGAGCTTATAATTGTACGAGTTTTGCACGCCGCGCGCTAGAGCAATTGCTCCCGGCAGTGCCGAGACGCTGTTCAGCCACGGTCCTGGCAGTTTAGACAAGCAGTGAAGATATCGTCGGTAGAAAATAAGCCAAATTGAAGCGAATAGCACGCAAGAGACCGAGACGGCAGCGCTAGATTGCAAAGAAATCATGGACATGTTGCATCGGAACTGTCCTCGAGTACTGCTTCGTCAGGAATGAATGGATGTAGCACTCATATTGTATCGTGCTTCATACGAGGCAAAAGACGTCATTCAGCAGAAATTGACCCAATGCTGGAAACTTTATGTCCCGGATCGTTTCAAGCGTGCAGCGCGGACAACCTAACATTTTGCACACCCGAATAACATAAATGCACTGGATAACTGAACCAGATGTTGTTCTGAACCTAGGAAATTCTCTCATGCACCAGAGAGGAAGGCTGGCAGAGCTTCGAGTTCCCTACGCTGCTCAGATGTTTTCCGACGTACTCGGTAGGCATGGGCTGTTCATTCTTGCGGCTCGCTCGCTCATAGCTCGGCTAGCGAGCGTTGTTGGTGTAACATCTGCAACATGACAGGCCAGAAAATTTGCATACCATCTACCACTCTATTTTACTGAGGAAAGAGGAGTTCAAAGCATAAACTCCCCACAACATTCCAACTGATTTATTGCTCAATCAAGTCCTGAGCCAACCTTCATGCTCTGTCGGGAAAGGACGGGCCCCAGCTCAGGGAATGCCTCCACTGCACGACGCTCCATGCAATCCAGATAAGGTTGCCACACATTATACTTGCATTGCTCACATACCACAGCTCCTCCAAACTGATGAGCTTGCTGAGCGCCATATGAGCGTCTGAAAATGCAGTCTGGGCAACGGCCTTCATCCGAAGTCTCAAGGAATTCTGCGAGGCCTTCGAACATGAGGTGATCGCCGCGGTGGAGGAATGATCGATAACGGCTCACGTCTTCTGCGGATGGCTCCTGAAAATTGTTGTCGTCCGCGTCCACACGATTCCAGAGCTTGAAATTGGTGCGGGTCTGCTCTATCACTGCTGCATCCTCAGGCTTCCCGATCGTCAGATTCTCCTCCACGAAACGGTATCTTCGCATCATCATGTGAATAGGGCCACCAAATGGTCGAATGAAATTCGTGACATGAGCAAGCTTCGGTTGAGGTGCCCAGGCCACGTCCAACGCCCAGAGAAGTTCCCTGGCCTTCCGATATACTGCTTGACGGTTCTCCATGTCACCCGGGAAATAGGCGAAGCTTGAGTTTGTTTCCCCCTCCGAGCGATGCTTATAAAAGGATACTGCATCGTACATGATGTCGCCGAGCTCGCTAATGATCATGAACTGTGCGTCGTTGAACCACACATCGCTCACCTCGTTGCACGCAAGTGCTGCTGCGATGGTAAAGCGACACAAAGCATCCGTATCACGGATTCGAAACCACTGTGCAGGCGACCGCGCAAGAGAGTTGACATAGCGACGGAAAAGTTCGCCGTTACGACGCCCACTGGTCTTCTCAGCAGTCACGAGCAGGAATGTTCGGAACTCGCGCGCCATGTCGTCGCTGTGTGCTCCTTGTCAGCTGTCGCACGATCTACCAGGCATATTGAGAGACTCACTGCCCCGGCATTCCTTCGAAAACACTCCTCAGGACCCCACTCAAGCTGTACCCAAGGACGTTGTCACTCGCGGCGACATCGACTAGCTCGCCTTTGAACTCGGCAATGATACCCATGATTAAAATGCGCATGAAGCCCACATATCTGTCCCAATTGACGTAAGAAGGGATGACGCAGCGCGTGTATTCGAACGCGGTTGCGAAGATCTCTTCTTTGACTTTAGTCGGCAGCGGAACGCCTTGCAAGTCATTTGCTATGTCCGCAGGGTAGTACCAATTGTCGATCTGCTTTTGTGCTTTGGGTGGTTTGACGGCATCGTTATGTTCATTCACATTCTTTGGATTTTTGATGCCGTTCCCGGAAGTTATAGGTGGCTTGTCACTGGGTTTTCGGCCCAGATCTTTCATCTTCATGACTGCAATGTCTGTGCCTAGCACTGGATAGTTGATTCGTTCCGTCTGCGCCATCGGCATGGTTCTTCGGGCCTTGAGATGGATTTTATTGATACCGTGTTAATTGCTCGTCTATGTCGAGAGCATAATGGTATCCCTTCTCGTTTTCTATTCAAATGAACTCAGTGGGTGCCAATCGGATCGTACTGACTCGGCTCAGCACGCGGGCGAGCGACGTTGTCCGTGCTCACAAGACAGAGGCTACAGCTACAGTGACTCTAGTGTTTGGGGATACATGACACAGGTCTCGGGTGTTTTCATGTCAGTTCGCACAGAATCCGACGGAGCTTATCTACGATGGATAGATGCGGACCTTATGGGTGACACCTCTTCTAGGCGCCAGGTTCTGAATCGTAATCGTTCGTACACAAACCGTCCGAATAATGATCAATCCCCATCCAAGTTTTATACGGCCGAGCCTGAGATTGTCTGAAGCCTTGCATGGGCTGCTTCATGGTCATCGCTACATGCCACCCCAAAGCTAATCGTTCAACTTTCGAACTTTCGGCCAGGGCGATTGAACGCTCGATTCATGAAACTCGCCGATGCGACCACGGAATTGTGGACCTCAGGGCTGGACTTCATTCTTTCCATAAGCTGTCAACTTGCAAGCTGCACTACATACGCAGCATCGAATAAGTCGAATGCTGAACCTGATGTCAAAGATGAACACCAATTACTCTGTCATGAGTACCTGGCTCGATTTGCCGGCCTGGACGTTGCTTCTGGTACCGATCATTTGCCTGACAGTCGCCAACGCCGTCCATGCGATCATCATCTGGCGTAAACTAAGGCATATTCCCACGCCCTCGGCTTGGGCACCACTCACTCGGCTATCGATCGCCCGTATCACCTTCAGCGGCAAGCAATACTGGGTACATCGGGAATGGCACCGCAGGTTCGGGCCATTGGTCCGGATTGGGCCCAACGAGGTCGTCACAAACAGCCCAGCTATTTTGAAACAGATCAATTCGACAAACAGTTCATATGACCGAGGTACCTACTACAAGGCTGGTCGCTTCAATCCATATCACGACAATCTCTTCACCACTATCGAATCTGGGGCACACAACAAGGCAAGAGCTCGCTCGGCTGCTGCATATAGCGGTCGTGAAACTCCGGGGTTGGAACAGCGCATCGACGAACAGATTTCTTGCATGATCGATCTGATGCGCGCCAAGTATGCCTCTGCATCCAGGGAGCCTAACATCAATCTGCTCGATCTCGGACGCATCACGAATTTCTTCACGACCGATGTCATCTCCAGCCTTGGGTTCGGTCGTGCCCTGGGCTGCCTCCAAGATGATTGTGATCATTACGACTTCCTCGCGAGCATCAAACAGCTGTGGCCGTACATGTCCACCATTGCAGACTTACCACTCGCTCGCCGCATCGTCTTCTCGCCTATGTTCCTGCGAGCCTTCGGCCCAAAACCGACTGACAAACGTGGATTCGGTGCTTTGATGGGCGTCGCAGATCGTCTCATTCGCGAGCGTTTGGACTCAAAGGAAGGCGGACAAGGTGATATGCTCGAATCACTGCTCCGCCGCAATTTCAACAAGGAAGAGTGTGAGGCTGAGGGACTTCTCCTCTTACTCGCTGGGGTTGAGAGCACTGCGTACGCCTTGCGCACCATTTGGATGCACACCATTACTTCACCGAACGCCTACTCGTGTTTGAAAGCTGAAATTGCGCTCGCTAATAAGGAAGGACGGGCGTCCACTCCCATCACGTACCCGGAATGTAAGCAGCTGCCGTACTTGCGGGCAGTCGTTTATGAAGGTCTCCGTATGCGGCCTCCGCTACTGGGACTGTTCCCTAAAGTAGTTCCATCGCCTAGAGCCTGGTTCGAAGGCAAATTCCTGCCAGCAGGAACACTTTTGTGTGCCAATCCGTCCGCCCTGCTACAGAATCCAGAGATTTTCGGGGTAGATGCTCCATGCTTCCGACCTGAACGGTTCATGGAGCTCCCAGAAGACCAGCGCAAGGAAATGGAGCGTAATGTGGAACTAGCGTTTGGTTATGGCCAGTGAATGTGCGCTGGCAAGAACATTGCTTTGATGGAACTTTTCAAAGCCACACACGAGGTGATTAGTCTTCCGCCTCCGAAAGTGCAAAGCATCGCGAGCTGACGATCTACAGTTGTTTCGACACTTTGATTTGCAACTGGCGTTTCCGTTTACGCCGTGCGATACCAAGAGTTACGGGGTATTTCTTGATTCAGAAATGTATGCGCGAGTCCGACTGAGTGAATAAGCTTGCGTATTAGGTTGTGATTGATACTATACCAGACAATTTTTTTTGAGGCAGTATTTATAAATGCAGTATGAATGAGCAAAGTCATATCGCACTGAGAACACCAGTTGCCATTTTTCATCCTTTGTGGTTCCTCTCCATCGATCATCTTCTAACGGATGACCGCAGCTGGCCCGGACACATTGTGTGAGTGTGGCTATATTTCTTCAGCCACTGATCTTTCTGATACCCAGCGCGATTGCCCTACCCTAGATCTGAAACAACTGCGACACGTGTTGCTTTGACATCACCGCAATGTCTGCCTGTATGTCGCCCATATCAGAGTGCAAAAGGCGAAGGCATGAAGACCGTGAATGAGGATGTATGTAGTCGTGATAATCATAAAATCATCTCTAGCATCTAGTAGAATAGACTGCATCTTGGCATATTCTTTCGCAAGATTCTCATGCTCATGCAAGTTGATTTGAACAACAAAGGAAAGATCCGATCCATTGACCCTCGGATGACTCCACACTTGTCATTCCATCGGGTGGTTTTGCTAAACTTTATTCATGCATGTCTGGTCCTCCGGGTCATGTAGTTTCACGTCTGCGTACGCTGACTGCTACGTCAGTTCTCACCGTCATACAGCATTGGCATGTGTTACCTCTTGAGGTGAACCGAATCAGTGGGATCCGCAACTTGCATGAGTCTTGAATCAAAAATCATCTGACAACAAGCGGCTGAACCATCAGTCGCAATTCCAGGTCGCTGAGTAATCGGCGTGGTTCTCTCCACTCTCCTCAGAGCACTTTAGTCCGTCTGACCCATCTTATTAACAGGCGAATTCGGCGAACCCGTCTCAAAGTATGATCTAATGTTCTCAAAGCATTCGCGCTCTGCCCGCTGAAACGCAGCTTCTGTCAATCCTCCCATATGCGGCTGCACTATTACTCTCTCATGCTGGAGAAAGTAAGGATTGACCTCCGGCTCATTGCACAGAACATCGAGACCGGCGCGTTCGATCCTACCAGTCTCGAGTGCGGACTGAAATGCCTGTATATCATAGTCTCAGCAAGCAACACCAAATGGAAATGGATGATTTTTCGTCAAAAGCCTACCACTTCATCTATGACAGCACCCCGAGCCGTGTTGACCAAGAAAGTGCCTTGCTTCATGGCGGCAAATTCAGCCTTGCCGATCAAACCCGTTGTTTCGGCATTCAGAGGACAATTCAACGACACGACATCCGAGCACGCCAAAAGCTCATGTAGTGAAGAGCAACAGGTAGCGTTGTATCTGGATTCGATTTCCGGTGCCAGCTGCCGCCGATTGAAGTATTTGATCTTCATGTTGAACGCCAAAGCCTTCTTTGCCAGGTACTGCAGCAGCACGTCAACTTTCACTCGCTGCGAGAAGCGAAGACCAATCAATAACGAAACTCACCTTGCCAATAGCACCCATGCCCACAATTCCCAACGTCAGCCCCGAAGGATCTCTCACTGGCGTCAAACCGCCGCGCCATGTCCCGACTTTGGCACTCTTCTCTGCTGCGCTCGTGTTCCTCAGCACAGCGAGAATGAGGAACATTGCCATATCGGCAGTGGCCTCCGCAACAGCGTCCACGGTGTTGCAAAAGAATATTCCACTTCTCGTCATCCAATCGACATCGAATTCATTGTACCCTGCACTCGCTGAAGTAATGATTTTGCAATCAGGTACTAGGGCCTAATAATCGATCTGATGAGAATTGAGCGAGAATAGATATCAAGCGACAAACCTTCAGCAAACCCTCATCGAAAGGCTCATACGGCGGAGTTCCCATTCGGATGATGAAGGCATCGATCGGCCCATGTTCTTCGATATCCTTCGGGAGCAGGTCTTGGGTAGACTTCCGATCATATGCTTCGAGGACCGAAAAGTCGTACCGCTCTGAGAATTCTGACAGATAATCGTCGCCGACATATTTCGGGTTGCCGAGTGCAACGACTCGCGGCTTCTTGCTCAGGCGACCTGGAGACATGTTGAGGTTGGATGAAAGATTGTTTTGCAAGGCTTCTTGATAAAACGAGTGATGATGTGTGCGACGAGATCCTCCAGAGGCTTCATTTGACACCGGCCACTGTGCGCAAGAGCGTGTGTTGTCCGCATCTCGGCCAAGGGTGAGCGTGGACCCCTGCTCGGATTCCTCCAGAGTGCTCTGCCAAGACGTCCGGCTTCCTCCATAAGCATGACCGGCCGGCCATTTGCCCGAGGAGGATGGGGCGTGCAACCAGAAGTTAGGGCACGTGCGAAGCATGATAGTCGTATTGTATCACTCCGTTGTTTATGAGGATGAGTAGAGCTTTAGTGGGGTAAGGCAAAACCTGCATTGCATATGATACTCATTCCAAAAAATCACCACCACTCTCCTTGAGCACCATCTGGTACTCCGGCAGAAATTGCATATACATGACCTCCGGACTGCCAGTGCCCCTTTTGGTGTACGCAGCCTCCTCATCTCCCACAAAAGTCTTCTGCAATCCAGAAGAAGCACCAATGGACGCCGGAGCAATCGCAGCTTCAGTAAGCAGCTGCGTCTGACAAGCGCGCTCAAGCGCAATGAAAAATGCAGCAGCCTCCGCCACAGTGCCACCACACGTGAGCAGACCATGATTATTCAGAATGACATTCTTGTGCTTTGGTCCAAGAGCATTTGCGATTCGAACCCCTTCTTCCTTGGCGAAAACCACTCCACCGAAGCTGTCGTAGACTGTCAAGTCGTCGTAGAACATGCACGAATCTGCACGATCCTCAGTCTCGCTCTGCACCTGAAGCAACTTCCCTGAAGACTTACCTTGATTAAGCATATCAATCGGTCGTCCAAAGTTGCTCCAAGCCCTGCCGTACGGGCTGTGTACGTGACACGCAGCATTGATATCGGGTCGTGCCCTGTGAATGGCAGCATGGATAATGAATCCCGCAGAATTTACAGCCAGGTCTGCGCCGCCGATGCGAATGCCTTCCTCATTGACATGTGCCATGTCGGACACTTTGAGGAGCCCAAAATGCACAGCATATGGGTTGATCCAGAAAGTGTTGGTCACGATCGGATCTGGGCATGAGTTAGCACTGCTACTTTCTTGTCTCACGAATTCTCATCTATACCTCTCACACTAATATGCCCGCTGCCGCCGTCAGCAAAGCCAAGTTTCGCAAAGATGCGAAATGCCCCTGCCATTTGGCTGAGCTGCCATTTTCGGAGTTCATCTTTGTCTTCGAAATGAGCTATTCGAGCGCGAGACTGGGCTTCAGTTTGGGGTTTGTTGCCTTGCTGCTCAACGTGCACTGCGATCTGCCCGATAGATGGAGCTTCAGTGATCGTGGCAGTGGCAGACATGCTTGAAAAGGCAACTTGACGATGACGAAGAGACGGCTGGTGTACTGCCAAACTGCGACTTAGGCCTTGCTGCGAGAGAATGTCGACAGCGGTGTATCGGTGCAACAATAGCCCGAGTTGAGAGCAGTCGTGCACCCATGTTGTACTGGCGGGTCGGATTGTGCCGATACTCGAGGACGTGATCTGGAAGTCCCGAGCCGATGTCTGAATCTCCAGCTCGGAACAAACACCGACACGTGATCGAGCATGACCAACACTCGAACGATAAGCGTGTCCGAGAGAGCCTCAGATAACGAGCCGTGCAAGACTGTTCTGAATGCAAGTACGGTAAAGGGTATCGTTAGGACCAGCTACACAGGCCGTCCGTTCCGCACAATCAGAGATTCAAATCCATACCAAGAGCTTGTCGACTAAAGACCGCACCAGTTGGACAAGTTTAGGAAATGGCACTCGCCACAAACTCGCGAGCTTCTCGCTCTATACCAGGCTCCGGAAACACGACGTCTGACTTCGTTCCCCAAGATGAACTTCGCAGCATCTTCGCATTGGCCATGTCTGCCATGTACAAGGCCGAAGTTCCCCTGTATTCCCAACTGGTAGATATTGTCGGGCGTATAAACGAGCAAAACTGCCACGGAACCAGCGGCAGTAAAGACGAAATCGATCGTCTAACAGTGGAACGCCATGGTGCAATTCGACTCGGAACAGCGAAGGAGCTTCAGACTGTCCGACGGATCTTCAATATTCTGGGAATGCAAGCAGTGGGGTACTACGACCTGTCCGTGGCAGGGTTGCCCATGCATGCGACCTGCTTCCGGCCTGTGAACAGCATCTCGCTGAGCCGAAATCCGTTCCGAGTGTTTACAACGCTCCTCCGGCCAGACCTTCTTGTGGACGAGGAAGCTCGGAAGCTGGCACAGTCCCTACTCGAACGTCGAGAGATCTTCTCTACCGAGTTACTCGAGTGGCTCGACGTGGCAGAAGCCCAGGGCGGTAAGCTTGGAGCAGAGCAAGCAGAAGCCTTCATTCCACAAGCGCTGCGGACTTTCAGCTGGCAACCAGTGGCCGCCGCGACACAAACGGAATACCTAAAACTCCGCGCGGAGCATCCGATTCTTGCTGATATCGCTTGCTTCCAGAGTGCGCACATTAACCATCTGACACCACGCGTAATGGACATCGCCGCAGCACAAGAAGCCATGATCAAGGCTGGCATGACCGTGAAAAGTACGATCGAAGGGCCACCCGAAAGGAAATGCCCGATTCTGCTGCGGCAAACAAGTTTCTTGGCGCTCGAAGAGAAGATTCAGTTCAAGTATGACGAAAGAGACGAGCGATTTGAGCGACTTGTCAGCGGGTTCCACAAAGCTCGCTTTGGAGAAATTGAACAGCGAGGCGCCGCAGTGACTCCAGCTGGCCGAAAGTTGTACGACAGGCTACTCGAGAACGCAAGCGAGAGGGCATCAAGCGCCAAAAGTCCCGCCGAAAGGGACTGCCTCGTTATGGAGATTTTCGCAGAGTTTCCGGACACCTGGGATGAGCTGAGGGAACGACGGCTGTCTTACTTCGAGTACAAGTGCACCGGCAACACTGAGCCATCGAAGGACCTTTCGCTGCGAGAGGCTTTAGATAGTGGCCTCGTTCGCGCCGACCCTATTGTCTACGAAGACTTCCTGCCCTTTTCAGCCGCCGGGATCTTCCAGTCCAATTTGCAGCTTCCGGGTTCCAGGCAGTCATCCATTTCAGTAAGCAGCCCAGACCTCCGAGGATTTGAGCAATCACTTGAGCAAGAGCTGCTGAACGCGGACGAGCTTTACCAGCGGATAGAGGACGAGAGCATTGCCAAATGTGCCAATAAACTGGGGCAAGTGTGGTGACCTTCCCTGACCTCGGCTTTAAGTGCCTCCATTCTTTCTGTTTGAAGAGAAATGGCCGATTTTCTCAGGCTCCCGGTTGGCCGTGATTCGCGTCATCGGGCACGTAGACGTTATTCGAGAGGTCGGCTTCAATGTCATAGTATGTACCGAACTGGGATTCTCGCACACCTTGAACGAGGTCTTGCAAGAGCCATTCCGATTCAGCAGGGATATGCATATTCTGTAGATCCAAGAAGCCCATCTGGTCCAAGAATGGGTCATCGGCGGGGGCGGTTGCTCCTGCATCCGCTGATGCAGAGTTGTCTCGTCTACCGTTTTCCGCTTCGCGACAGATCATGTCAATGGTTCGTTCAGATAAAGCGTCAAATAAGTCACGATATGTCGTGGAAGTTTTCCATCTTTCCGCAATGACCTAGAGGCAGAAATTGACAAGTCAGCATGTCAGTCGAATCGATCGAACTGTCGCTTTCCGTCGTTCCAACATGTCGCCCACGCGGAATATGTCGTGCGATCAACACCAGTTCCGCGCAATGTAACTTACAATGAGCACAGACGCGCATGACATGCATGTGTTGATGACGTCTGCTTGTTTGGCAGCTTGTCGCACTTTCGGTGACCGCCATAAGCAGAATAGGTATGTGAGACCAGCTAGGAAAAGTATATGGACACTTCCCCACGTGAACTGCACACTGGGACGCTGATAGACGCGCTTGTACCTGACGACGAAGCACATCAGCAAGCGCTTAAGCAGTATTTGGAAACCATTTTTATCCGCGACTGAGTCGTGGACAGTAGAGGCGGTGATACGCGTTTTACCGTTGCCTTCCTCGCTCATTCGACGACACTTACAGCCTGCACATTTCACGCGACCGGGCGTAGCATTCCTCAAATGCTCTTTCAACGACATTCGTATCTCTCAGAGGCCGTGAACAGCAGCCGTCGACCATGCCCGTATCTGAGATGTACTGCCTACGAAATGTCAGCCCTTCACGCAGATACGACATTCTAGCTAACAAACGAAGCGCCTGCATCGATACAGAAATGCAACAGCTCGACTGACATAAACGATGGCGATGTCTCCTGTTCGACTTACCGATAAAGAATGAGTATGGAATGGCCATAGGCCAATTGGAACCACTCTTGCGAAGCAAAGACTGAAAGAGGTTGAGCAGGGACCGGCCCATCGTGGCCGGGGCTTGCGGCTCTCCAGTCTTCGAGCTCCTTGCGCAACTCTTCAACCGAAGTGCCAGCATATGCCCCACATTGCGTGCATGGGTAAGAGCTGGAGTACAGTTGGGCACTGATTCGGGACCAAAGCCTGCGCAGCTTGATAACATGTATGGCTTTTGTCATGCTTGTAATCGGCTCCGCAGAGCTCTCGCGAGGAGTCGATGTTAATCCATTGTGGGTAATGTGGTCGTCATCGATATCCAGCGGAAGCTGCTCAAGCCATTAGCCGGAACAAGCTTTGCAGATGAGTGTGGACGTGATGTGGTGGAGTGCTCAAGCAACGACCTCTCCGCGTGAAAACGTGGTCAAACCCATGATGGGATCATTTCGACGGGAACATTGCGCTCAACCTACCTCTGCGTCAATCGCATGATCCGGTATTGCAGTGGGCCGGCCTAAGGTGAACGAAATGGTCCGATCTATATCATAGGCCACCCAGAAGCATCGCTTGGAGATTTCTTTTGTGATTGGATCAGATGAATGTCGAAACCGCTCGGCGCTGCGGTGATATCCAAGCTCCACACATGTTCGAATGGCGAGCCCGGAAATTTTCCACAGGCTTGCGCCAACAGGCGAACGAACAGAATATACTGCACACGCGAGGATGGCCTGCAATGATTCCAGGTTGTCCGCGTCGAAGACGGGCTGACTTCGGCCCATGGCTGCAACGTAAAAGGCCCCTGCATCGTCATAATGCTTGGGCCCGAGAGCGAGCGATCCGATAGCATATACCATCAGCACAAAGAAGGCGGGCGACGGGCCTGGCTCAGAGGCTTCGCTCCACTTCGTGTGGCATTGGTGGGCCATGATGTCGAAAGTCGGCTTATGCAAGTAAGGGTACTGGAGGTGCACATTATCGAAGTAAGCTGCAGCCAATGCTGCTCCCGCTGTCTGAGGCGGATAGCTCAGCTTTGTGGCACTCCTCGGCGCGGGCTCACTCTCATCCGCCACGGAACCTGATGCTGCTGGGCTTTTGTTCAGACCCATGCTCTGACTTGCGATTCATGAAAAAGAAATAGCGGAGGAGGGTCCGAAATAGTGCGGCTCCCGACCTGCGGCGCTGACGCACAGCAGAGCAACATCCGAGGACACTCTGTCCACCTCCTCACCGGGTCCATGGGGACTCCTGGGGCTCGAATGGGCCCTGGTAGCTTCGGAATGGATATCACGGGTTACGAAATGATCCGTTGCAATATCAGGCCGGGAATCTTGCAATAGGCCTTCTAGATAGGCAACGCGAGCCTCAAGGGTTTGCATGTAATCCCGCGGACGCTGCAGGCCAGTGGCGGGATCTTCTACGAGACAATCTGGATGCAGTGTTGGCGGAGCCCATGGTACATGATATGTCAGTTCGCATGCTGATCACCTCTGTCACTTTTGACACAGTTCTGACACTTGGGACTCTGTCCATCGCACTATTGCCATTCCATTAGTCCGAGCAGCGCGAAGCGGATGAGAGTGCCGACCTTCAGCTTGCGTTGCTTGCAGGACGTACAGGCGAGCATGGTACGCTCTCCTATGCGCGCCCGCTTAGTCACCGGGGAGCGGTCGGTATGCGTTGTCGCCATGTTGGTGTTACATTGGGCGACGAATGCACGTCGGAGGAAAACGTTTTTGTTGGGAACTCACCGAGAGCATGCCATCAAATGACAGTCAACATTTGATTGATGCCCCCTAATTCAACCCCACCGCCCATCGGCTTCTTCCATCATGTTCTTAGATGCCTATCAATGCCTATCGATAGCAAATGACAGGGATCCTAATTCACCAAGGACGGGACCAGACAGTCAAGCATTTCAAATATTGTATAGGATGACACAATCGATCCCACTTGAATCCGCATTCGTCTCGCAAGAAAGCTGTGTTCTGTTGGGGCGTTACGAGGATGAACTCAGCAGGCGATGACAAGAGCAAAGCGCTGCCCCCTCTCGGCTTCATAGCAGTAGAGTGTTTCTTCACAAGACCCCCAGAAGATCCATGGAACGATCAAACATGGCCATTTCCGCTGATCAAAGAGATGGCCAGCGGCTCCAACGCATCGCAGCTCGTGACAGGGACCAAGTACGATAATGCATTCATTGAAAGGTTCGTCGAAGCGGGCCTGAAGCTCGCCGCGAAAGGCTGCGTGGGAATAATCACCAGCTGTGGCTTGCTCGCCATGGCACAACCACTGTGAGTGTCAATGTTGGGTGTTCGATTGTGATTGATTGCCCACTGATAATCACACCAGACTCGCAGCGAACCTACCCATCCCGATCGCCACTTCATCCCTCATCCAGATTCCTGCCATCTTCGCATTCTTACCCCCATCCAAGTCGGTCGGCGTTCTCACATTCGACGCCTCCCAGCTCGGCAAGACACATTTTGCCCAACTTGGTGTGCCAGAGCATCTGTCCCATCGGATACACATTGCCGGGCCGCCAGCGGACGGTCATCTGCAACCTCTGGTACGCACCGGAGCCATATACGATCACGCCAAGATTGAAGCGGAATCGGTAGCAGAAGCTGTCAAACTCGTCGAGCAGCATCCTGATATTGCCGCAATGGTCCTGGAATGCACGCAGATGCCTCCCTTCGCAGACGCTGTCCAGGTCGCGTTGGGAGGGATGCCAGTGTACGACGTGTATAGCATGGCACAATGGTTCTACAGTGGCCTTGTGAGGAGAAGACCGCGGAAATGGGGTTCAGTCACAGAGCCATGTCAAAAGGTGGGATGGTAAATAGACTGGCGAGGTGAGTATCAAGCACAGCCAATCCCGTTCGATTGTTGTTGTTACAATACTCCTTTGATTTTCGCTCTCACCATCCCCTCGTCGACGAGTGATACATTTTGTAGCGCTCTCTGCCCAGCCCTACCTTCCATCAACACGTTTGCAGCGTCTTGGCCGCTCTGGAGCTGCCGCCATTTCCAAGCTTGTATTGATGGCTGATCCAAGTCCTTGCCTTCAATGATGTCCACGACATACCTGCCAATGATTGGCAGATACTTGAATGCATGACCACTTCCACCTGTGGCCACCATCAACCCGTGACTACCAGGTACATGATCGATGACCAAGTGGTTGTCATACGAGTCATTGTACCAACACATACGGGTCTTCTCTATCCCCAGCCCTGCTTGCGCAAGCTCAGGCAAATGTTCGTCCAGAAACCGCTGAATGACACTTATTGCCTGTTTCGGCACCGAAGTGAGACGCCCCCCATTCGACGTGGCCGGCGTCCAACGCGTGACTGGCACACTCCTCTCTCTGCCATCGGCCTGCTTGATCGGATTAGTGTACTTTGTTCCTCGGTATCCGATCTTCAGCCAGCCTTCGTCATCCCTCGCGAAACCGTACAAGCCTCCCTCAGCACCGTCTCGCACCTTATACACCCAAGATGGAAAGTTCTCCGGGGCGAACCTGTCCCATAGAGGAGAGCTTCGAGGAATCTTGATTAGAGCTACCGAGCCAGCAGTTGTCTCACAGAGTCCGTCAAGCTGAGGGATCAAAGATGGATTCCATCCACCGCACGCCATTATCACCAGGTTCGCATCGTGGGATTCTCCATCCGCGGTAGTGATGCCGCAGATTGTATTTCTTGAACCATCATGAAACCGCAGGCTCGTAAAAACACCTTTTGGGTTGCCGAATCGGAACGATACACCCAGTTTGCGCCCACGATGGAGAGCGAATCGACAAGCCTTGTCTGCAACAGCAGTCCCACCAGTCGTGTCCAGAACGGCAACATTCGACTTGCCTCGCGATTTCCGCCGGAAAGGGTCAATCGCGAATCCAAAGCCTTTTTCTCTTGCGATCTGGCAATCTCTTGATTTCGAAGTATTCAGCTGAGTATCAAAATGCCCTGCAGCTTCCATGCTGTCGATGGTCGCTCGATCAAAATCGGGCAGCACTTCGCTATCCGTCATGATGAGATTCCCGTTGGGGAGAAATACTTTATCATTCCTGTTCATCCCGGCTGGAACACATCGACCAGATCGGATTTCTTCGTTCCATTCCTTCCACTTTTCAATGGCTTCTAATGTGAGGTCTTGGTAGATTGAAACTCCGCCGTAAGCTGAACGGATGATCTTGTTAATATCGGCTGAAGCTGCGTCGGCGCCTTTGAAGTAGGAGTATTGCGAGTCATCGTAGGAATGGCGATCGAAAACTTTGATGTTCTGGTATCCTCTTTGTGCAAGGTGAATGGCGGTGCTGAGGCCGAATATCCCAGCGCCGACGATGATGATTTTGTCATCTTTTGACATTTTATCTGGGGCCGCGTATACCATCGCGAATTCACAATTTGGTCATAAAATTTGGCTGAGTGATCGTGCGATATAGCTCAGCACGTCTCAGAAAGCTCTAGAAGTAAACTCGTCCTGAAGTATGACTCGTGAATCGAGGTGCGTTCTGCTATGAGCTACTGGCAGAACAACACAACAAGATTCGGGTCCAGGTGATAGGCAGAACAGACGAGACGTTACTTTCGGCAATCAACGGCATCCAGAACCCGACCATGATAGTCATCGGAACTGACCATGGCCTGTACGGATTCCTCCGAGCTTAGCTCTGGCCACCAATCACACCCCTCAGGCATGAGCCAAGTCCTGATATCTTCGCAGGTATGCAGCATGCCATACAGTGCGTGCCGTCGCCATCACATAGGCTAGAAGTACGTCATCGCATGCCCCTTCTAGCCTCCGATTCCAGTCACCGTCTCTCCTGCTCTTTGCAGAAGCCGCATTGAACCCGACCTCGATCTGTATAGTGGTATCAAGTAAAGCAGAAGCAGATGGGCCTTCACACCCTGTTCGCCGACTCCATGTTAGCACGATATGGACGGACGATCCGAGCAACTCCAAGAGCGCTCATCGCCAATCATCGCCTCATGCTCACAGCAGCAATCTATGCCACGAGCGGTATTCCAATCAGTATGTGGTATCGTGCTAGCAGTTCCCTCGAAGCCACACTGATCAAGTCCTCCAGCATGGGACCAAGGATCATCTTCCGTCGTACCTACGCTGCCCGGCTTCCAGCACGACTTTGGCATCACATCTGGAGCAAACCCTGGCCAAATCTCGAACTCCATCTCACTCGTGTATATCGGTTGTGGACTCGGCGCTGCGGCATCGTTCTTCGTCAACGATCGAATTGGTCGACTCTGGTCCTACAGGCTATACTCTTTGATATGGATCATTGGTCAGCTGATTACGACGGGTAGTTCAGGGCACCTGGCGGCTCTTTATGCGGCACGCATTGTCTCCGGACTTGGTATTGGTGCTCTTACGGTCACTGGTCCTGTTAGCATTGTGGAGGTAGCTCCGACCGAGACTCGGGGTTTAATGGTGAGTACCACACAGAGCCAAGCTGATCTACGGCGAGTGTGAGATGGTTCCAAAGCCGTCGAGGTTTCTGTCATTCCTCAATAAAAGCACGCTGCATTGCATCTCATATGTTCTGCGCTAACTCGTCCATCGCGTCTTCCTTAGGCCGTGTGGTTCAGCGTTGCAATGCTCCTGAGCCTTTTTGTCGCCGTCTTCTGCACATACGGTGTCTTCTTGCACGTTGCAGCAAGCCCGTTGCAATACCAGATCGTCTTCTTCGCACCATGCATATTCATGGCTCTCGTGTGTGCTCTAACCTTTGCTCCATTCTGCTTGGAATCTCCACGATGGCTGTATTTGACAGGAAGAACACAAGAGGCAGACCGGGTTCTCATCTCGCTTCGCGGCCTAGGAAGCGATCACCCACGTCTGTTGAGCGAACGGGAGGACATCCTTTCTCAAGCCGAGAAAGAGCAGTCCCAATACGGGACTGTCGCGAGATCAACCTCATGGACTGGTATCAAAGCAACCTTCCGCGAAGCATTCACGGTCAAGGCGAATCTGCGCAGAGTGCAGCAAGCGCTCGTATCGTATGCTCTGGCTCAGCTTTCTGGTGCCAACAGTGTAACAGCATATTTTGTGCCCATTCTGAAACTCATTGGCGCAGCGTCAGGTGATCAAGCGCAATCGCTGTTTTTGACCGGCATGTACAGCTTTGCCAAATTCTGTTTCACCCTCATCGCCAGCTTTTTCTTCATCGACGCTCTTGGTCGCAGACGAAGTTTGTTCACCGGTGAGTTCTTTTTTTGCCTCGCGTCATCCAATGTATTCGTGACTGATGTACTCGCAGGTATTACTTTACAGATGATCAGCGATATCTATGTCGGAGTCTTCATCAAATACAAGCAGGAAGGAGAAGTTTCCGCCAGTTCCAGCCAGGCTGCTATTGCGATGATCTTCATACACGGCTTTGGCTATGCTGTCGGTACGTGAGAAGTTGACTGTCAGTGACTTCCATCAGCTAAGCCATCCGCGATAGGACTCCTCGTCCTGCCATACGTTTTCGGCGCGGAAGTGTGGCCAAATCAGCTGCGATCATTTGGATCTGCTCTATCGCAAGCCTTCCACTGGTGGTTCTTCTTTGGCATAAGCCGTGTCACTCCCTCAATTTTGTCGAGTATGAACAATTGGGGAGCGTTCATATTCTTCGCCGGCTGGTGCTTCGTCTCGTTGATTTATGTCTACCTTGTTGTGCCGGAAACAGCGGGGCAGAGCTTGGAAGAGATAGATGAGCTATTCGAGGGTCCTTGGTTGATGGCATGGCGCCGTACCAAGAAGTTCGCCACGAAGGTGGAGGTAGTGAACGGCCTTTCCCCAATGTAAGTGTGTATTATTGATCAACGTCTGGAAAGGAGCTAACCCATTGTAGTGCAAGCAATGAAGTCCAACAAAAGTCAATGACTCAGGGAGCGAAAGCTGTGGGTTTGACAGCTTAACTTCTGTGGTTGACGCACGTTTGGACCTCGGCTTTTCAATGATGCACATAGGTAATCCGATTTATAGTTGCCCTCAACCGGTACAGAGTCTCTGATTGAAATCATTCGGTCGCTAAAATCGACGGCGCGAAGCGTTACGATCCGCTACGACTCATTCCAAATCTTGTATAGTATATTCACGCAAGTATGCTTGTTCGAAAACATGGAATCATGGCCAGACGAGTTTGCGATAGAGTCTTTGATGACATCACACAACGGTGGAACTCTCATGGTTTTGAGGTCATTTTGCAGCATCCGCAAGTGCGATCATCATAGGCAGCTGAACTACTGAAGACAAGAGAGAAGACTTGTCACAACTTTCCCCCTTTCGTTCCGGCTATGCAGATCTGTTCATTGGAGGCCCAGTGAGTCGCTGGATTTGTCCCTTGAGTCTGCTCTGCATGGCCATACAGAGGGTTTTATTCGAACTGACGACCAGGATAACCCTGAAGGGCTAACCCTTGCTGTTTTCGATTATCTACTGCGGAGTTAACAGTTTAGTAGAATGTATAGGGTCCCCAGAGGCCCTGATATATAGCTAAACGGTGCGGATTCTATCCTATAGCGGCTAGCAGTACACGAATAAGGGCTAAATTTGAGTACGTGTATTTAACTGGCATTTGCGCATGGTCACCCCCGTCTTCACTTCGGATAAAACCCTCTGTACACATGTCAGAACTCACAGGCAGCACTTTCTGGAGCATTTGCGCCAGCCATCGTACCTTGAGTTGATTGGGTTTGGAATTCTAGATCTTGTTGGTGGAGACGGGTTCTTTTCCACGCCTTCAGCATCCTAGTACGACGTTGGTACTTTGAGTTTGACCACAATCTGGATCGAAATGTAAAAGTGAGACATTAGGGCAGTTTGGTCGTCTGATGCGCTTGAAGAACGTCAAAATGGGTTATATTGTCGCGCCCTTGAGACGCAGCCCATATTATTTAGTTCATTAAGCTCGGCCGCACGCGTTTCTGAGATTCCTTGCTGAGAAGAGCAGGATCCCTCCCTGTTGCGAGGGAAGGCATCACGCTTTATCTAGGCGGTTTCAGTCGAGCTGATGAGACTTGCGGGCTAGATCAGCCTTCACACCTGACTGCGCCAGAGAGAGCGTCACGACAGAACTCTTGTGCGGAATTGCGCGGAATCTGATCGGTGTCCAGCATCGTATTCGGAGGGATAGACCTGCTCTCATCAGTTCAGCGGCTCCTTGAACACAGTTGATCCTAGAGCAACCCTACTTGCATCTATGAAAACTCTATTCAGTCTCAGGCTCTTCCTCTTGGAATTACACGTGCGCATTGTTGACTGCGCGCGGTCACAGCCCAAGTCAAGGTACTTCGCATTTCTTACGTTGTCACAATTGCTTGCGAGCATGTGTGGCTTCCCTGTAGATCATAGTTTACGTTAGTGATTGATATCAGGTCGTGTGGAGGGCTTCGACATTCAAGTTAGGGCTCGATTCCTAGCGCAAGGTGCTCTCGAGATAGTCTCAGTGTGCACAGACCTTCGCGGTCGCGCTATTCCCCATTCGGCGGCGCGCCCACGCGGTCTGAGGGCGAAACTTAATGTTTTGTTATATAGCGATTAGCTTTAAAATTCAACTTTACTTTTTCGACTTTTTAACGCATATAGTAGGGCTCTAGTGGTCTGTAGATTATAGTTATGTAATTTAAATAACCCTAAACCGACCTATACGCTAGTAATCCTATAGAGTAGCTCGGTATTTACTTAGGTTCGTTCGATTCGAGCTAAGGAGTAGTTTATAAGGTATATATATATATTGTTTGTCTCTCTCTTTAATAAGGCTAGTTAGTACAATAGTAGCATGTGTTATTATTACTACTTCCGAAGCTACTTGACTTCGAAGGAGTCGAAGTAGTTATAATCGCGAGATATAGGTTCGATTCCTATACTAGCTACTAACAGGGGAAAGA
>ANSM01007984.1:0-15036 GCA_000347735.1 Cercospora canescens BHU
CAGAGCACCTGCCACGGCCGCGCGTCGCGATTGTCTGTGGAAGCGGGCTGGGCGGGCTGGCGAAGACGGTGAATCCTGGCACGACCGAGGTGTGGGAATACAAGGATGTGCCGAATTTTCCGTTGAGCACAGGTGAGTATGATGAGGAATCGCTCGATCCCTCGCCCCCGTAGTCTTATTTCGAGAAAAGGAGACTCAACAGATGCGAAGAATCTCAGGGGAAAGATTGGGCACTGACATGAATTGGAATGTAGTGCCCGGCCATGAAGGCAAGCTAGTTTTTGGAACTATGGGACCTCAGGGTAAAGAGGTCCCAGTGGTACTACTCGTGGGAAGGGCACAGTCAGTAGCGACCCTATATAGCCCCTCTATCGATTCAACTCGCGCTCATTCCTTTCTTAGTTTTTACGAAGGTCATTCCATGGAAGATGCTTCATTCGCCACCCGTGTCTGCAAAGTCCTTGGAGTCGAGACCATCATCTTGACGAACGCCGCTGGTGGGCTCAATCCGGATTACAATGTAGGGGACTTGGTCTTACTCAACGACCACCTCAATCTGGCTGGTCTGGTGGGCTTTCACCCATTGCGGGGAGCCAATGAGGAAGAATTTGGCGTCCGCTTCCCGCCCCTGAGCGACGCATATGACATCCACCTGCGACAGCTCGCCCATCGGAGCTGGAACGACCTACGCCGGGAGACTCCAAGCCAACGCAGGATGCACGAGGGTGTGTATGCCTTCGTTGCTGGACCAACGTACGAGACGCGAGCGGAATGCAGAATGTTGCGGAACCTGGGCGCGGATGTGGTGGGCATGAGCACTGTTCCAGAAATCGTCACTGCAAGACATTCAGGTTTGAGAGTGCTTGCTTTCAGTCTTGTGACGAACAAGTCAGTGCTGGAGCCAACGGTACGAGCAGACCATCCAGAGCTGCAAGGGCTGAGCAGAGAAGACCTCGATAGGCACCTGGGCCAAGGTGCGGCCAACCATGAGGAGGTTCTCGAGGCCGGCCGAGAAGCGGCT
Organism: Cercospora canescens BHU; assembly: GCA_000347735.1. Taxonomy (NCBI): domain Eukaryota; kingdom Fungi; phylum Ascomycota; class Dothideomycetes; order Mycosphaerellales; family Mycosphaerellaceae; genus Cercospora; species Cercospora canescens. The sequence goes on from ANSM01007984.1 coordinate 1,022, forward strand.
TTGGACATGCAAAGCCTCGTATTGCGCATCGTTACGCAACTGTAACGGTACCTTGACGACTTGACATAGTGTCAGGGTGTGCCTGCATAAAGCGCGGACGAGAACATAGACTGCCGTTTCAGCCAGAACCTTTCTTGACGCCGGCCTTACGCTTCTCCTTAAGCGCTTTATAGAATGCCTTTTTTCCGTTCGTCTTCTTGTCCTGGATCTGACCATATTTGTTCTTGAAACGGCCGGTCTCGTGTTCACCAGCAAGCACTTCTTCGGCGAAGGTCCTCTTGCGTTTCTTATTCTCGATGCGGCCACTGAAGAACTCCGTTGCACCCTCTCTGATGGTGCCAACTTGGCTATACTCAGGTGCCTTCATCTTGCCATTTTCCTTCTTGTAGTGACGGTGCGGGTCGAGTACGTTCCGCATTTTGATGAGCTGGAGGTCGCGTTTGAGCTCGGGCGTAAGCTCCGTCTTCGGCAGATTGAACCAGTTGCTTCCGGCGGTAGCTCTCTTTTTCTGCATCGTGTTAGTAGCTGCGACGCGCGAAATGCAATCAACAGTGATGTGGACCATGATAGGCTCAGAGTAACTATGATTGTAAAACTCTCAGTAGTGCAGAAAGGCAACCAAGACGGCGCCTGGAATCTGCTCAAGGAGAAAAAATTGGGAATATTTTCCTCATAGCCAGGGCAGTGTGCACAAGATGTCTGGAGACGTACCTCTTCTGCAGCCTTCTTTGCGACAACCGGATCCTCAACCTTTCTAATCTGTGGGTTGCGATATTTCTCCTCCACGAGTCGCGAAGAGTCGATGGTCGCAACATGACCATTCGTTGATACGTACGCCCTGGGAAGATCGCCGGTCTCCAATTTGGGAAAGGTGATGCCTTTGGAATCGTTCTGCATGGTTAGCTGCATGTCTTTTGCCTGTGCTTGAAGTCGAGCTGTGGCGGCGGCAAGCTCTTGCTCAATCTGCTCGTCTGTCAGGTCACCATCTGGACCCGACGCAGATTTGAGCGGCTGCTGCAGCGCTGTTGCCATGCTTGCGTTGGTGTGTGACAACACTACATGCGGTCGTGCGTGAGAGAGAAAGTTGCGTATAAGAAGTCGGCCAAAGAAAATAGCTGTCCGCGCTAGCGTCAATGCCAAGAATCCGAGTTTGAGCCGAGTAATCCCATCCTGCCAGTTGCCGCCCAACTTCACACACTTTCATCACCATCGCTTCCATCACCTGGTCTGCACTCTTCGTAGTCTTGTTCAGCATACGAATATTGGACAATCATAGGCTCTATGGGATCATCATGACCTCTATTGGATTATGGCAAATGGCACCATAGCACCAAAAGAGCGATTATAGCCCTACAGCTTGGCTGTATACGCTATGGACCAGAACGCCCCCGTCTTCACTTCTCAGCCTCTTTCACCGCTACTGGCAGCACCTTCCCACTGAAAAGACGATGAATCCCTCCCATTTTAGCCACACGCTCGCTGCTACAGCCTCTGCTAGACTTTTTCCATGACTGGCTCACGTCCCAGCACTGATTCGACCTTGTCTGGCCGAAGGGGCCATTCAAGACGGAGCCCACAAGCCTATCGCGCTTGACCTGGAGACTGAAACACTGCAAATTCAGTACTGGTGGAGCTGCACGTTGAGCTACACATTCGGCCATCAAAACTCATCTAGCCGTGGGTCTTGGCCAAAATCACCTCTAGACGGCTAGCTTCACCCGTACTGAGCCCTTTCCTCTGAATATTCGAAAAAGTCAACAACATGAGCCGAATACCCGTGTGAGCATCAGGTGCGAATTTCTGATCGCGAGACGGTTGTGCAGTTCGTAATTTCTTCCACATTCGATGGCGGCTCCCTTCCCCCGTTCCCAAACTTGCTCTCGCCCCTTTGATCGCCAGGTTCTGAGGTATCCGCCGGCTTGGATTCTGCCCGAGGTCTTCGAGCGTCTTGCAGTCTAGATCGGAGGACTGGCCAGACGTACCAGTACAATGGGCTCAAGATCCAACGGGCGACAGTGAGATCACTGTACGAAGTCATTTAATGTTTCCCTCTTCTCCTGCAGCGGTTTGCTTACATCCAGAGCCCCAGAGGCCATCCTAAGATTCGAGGCGTATAACCAGCTACCAATGTGACGATCGCTGTTGTTGCAAACAACCAGAAAAAGGCGGCGAGGCTGAGCCGGCTCATGGTATACTGATCCAAATCTTGCCTTCTTCTATTGATGGCGGTTTTCGACTTGTTCCCAGCGCGCGCGCGAGTGATCCGAGTCAACACAATGAGGAAGTGCGATTGAGACAGTCGGACGTTGATATCCTCCGGACACTGTTCCACTTGTTTACTTCAATCAGTCTTCTAGGCACTGACATTGAGCACAGGGTACATCCCTGCTTACAGGCAACTTATTTCTCGGATGCAGTATTGCGCGAGCCGAAAGATTTCGAAGAACGGATTTTCAGGAGCAATCGATGCACTTGGCGAGAACAGCACGCTCTTATTCCGCGGTCACCTCGATCTTGAGAGACCGGACTCCCAGAAGCATGTGACAACCAGAAAGCATGTACTCTCCTATGTAGGCTTGGCCTTCTGTCGGTTTACAGCAGAACTGTTCCGAATAGCCCCCAAGCCAGACTCCAGCGGTATTTGGAGTACAATGTGTCGCGCTACGTCCTTTGTAATGGTGTTCTCCCTCCGCTTTGCATGGCATCGAAGCGAAATTGAACAACAGCTCAATTGGGAGCAAGCTGACATCAACAAAGTTTGCATGCCTCGCCTGGTCCTTGACGAGCTTTGAACCTTGGCAGGCACAGCTTCAGGAGCCATGCGACCAACACTCAGGATACGGCCATTTCATCTCCGACATCGAACAGCATTCGCTGCGTCACTCCACCACACAGGGAACAGAACAAGAAAGCCATGCCAATGACCCATGGTCATCACCTTACGCGAAGCATGGGACGCCTAATCGCTTGCCAGCATGCAGAGCCTCGATGATTGAACATGGCAGGAAACTGGCAGCGAGAGCGATCCGAATCGCTTGTTGCGTTTCTGTGGCTGCCGAGAACTTCTACCTTCTTCTGTGCCCTGCTGGAGCACGATTCTTAAGTTCAGTCCCTCCCTTACACTGCATCCACTTGCCGCAATCGACCACATTTTGATTTTATGTCACTCGTTTAATCGTCTTCTAAGCGGCGGATGTGAAGTTTTTAATACAATGCATTTTCACAGATTGCTCGACTTCGTACTTTTAGTCACGACCTTGGCAGTTCCAGCGCAGCAACACAGACATGAAGACTCCCACAAACTCGACGATCATCGCCACATGCATGAGGGTGCGAAACGGAAGAGGCAGTGTTGCGACAACCTGAATCAGCCAGGCATTTTCGACTACATTGTTGTCGGGAGTGGTCCAGGAGGCGGACCAGTCGCCTGCCGACTCGCTCGCGCTGGCTATAGTGTGTTGCTGATCGAAGCGGGCACCGACACAAGCGGGTACCAGGACGTCCAAGTACCATCTTTCCACCCTAGAGCGTCTGAACTGCCAAGACAACTATGGGTGAGTGCCGCTTAGCTGTTGCTGCTCCAATGCGATGGGCTGATCGACTATAGGCGTACTTCGTGGAACGTTACGAAGATCCAGCTCAACAATTGCGCGACACCAAACAAGTGTATCTAGTTCCGGATGACCCTGCCTACCAAGGAGCTCAATTTACTGGAGCTGGGCATTGTCCCCCAGACCCGTGGGGAATCACTTACCTGTTGCCCAATGGTCGTTACTACGCGGGCATGAATCCTCCTCCGGGCGCCATACGTCTTGGTCTGCTCTATGCAAGAGGCTATGCACTCGGAGGAAGCACACAGATGTCTGCAATGGCCATGGTCACACCTCATGAGGAGGACTGGGAAAACCTCCAAAAAGCCACAGGCAACTATAGTGCGTTTGAACCACACATGATGCGGGAATACTTCGTCAAGCTGGAGAACAACAAGTATCTCATCAATAGCGTACTCGGACACGGTTTTAACGGATGGATGGAAATTTCCCTGACACGTAAGCTACTCTCTTTCACATCTCGCTACGGCTGAGAACATACTAACCTTCTGCGAAGCTCTGACGTTGGTGCTCCAAGACCTCAAGCTGCTGTCCCTGGTGACCGCGACGGCAACAGCTATGGGAAAGGTGTGGTGGCGATTTCTTTGCTGCAGCCTTCGTGAGCACAATTTTTGATCATTTTGTAGGCCGGTGGCTTCCTCGGGGGGCTTATCACGACGGTCACTGGTCTCGCCCACATTTTCGCCTCCGATCTCAACGCCCCTGGAGAAACTCGAGATGGTGACGCTGACATTTGGCAAGTTCCAAATGCTGTCAGCCCAGACAGGCATTGCATCAGAAGTGGTGAGTAGGAGATCCAACACATAAGATATTCAACCTTGCTGAAAAGCCGCGTAGGTGTCATTGATTTGATCCACTCCACTGTTCAGGAAGGATACCCACTGTTCGTTCAGCTCGACACCATGGCCACGAAGATCCTCATGGATACCAGCGGACCCGTGCCCCGAGCCTATGGTGTTCAATATGAGTACGGCCCTAATCTGGCCTATATGTCGACATTGTCGTCAAGACAACACGGAATACCAGGCTATGCATATGCAAGATATGACGTGATCCTCGCTGGGGGCGTTTTCGAAACACCGAGTAAGTTGCAACATTTCGTACGCGGCACTGCTTGCTAACGCTGTGGTTCAGAACTTCTCAAGCTTAGCGGCATTGGACCAGCGGAGGAGTTGAGCTATTGGGGAATACCTGTAATAGCAAACATGCCGGGAGTTGGTGCTAACCTGCACGATCGTTACGAACTCGGCTCTGTTGGACTCGCCACGACACCATTCGCGGCCTTCAAGGATTGCACATATTCTGTGGAGCCAGACCCGTGCTTGGATAGGTTCCGAAGTGGTTCTACTCCGGTAAGCATTGCCCAACAATATCTCTCGAGCACATGACGGAGCTGAAACTTCTGCAGATTGACCAAGGACCGTATGTGAGCAATGGATTGGTGAGTCGATTCTGCATCACGATCTAGCGAATCAAAATCACTCATGATCCTGACAGGCCCTTGGCACGACACTGAGCACATCTGTGAATGATGGTCCAACTCCAGACATTTTCATTGTCGCGGTGCCGGCTTACTTCGCGGGCTATTACCCAGGATACTCTGTCTGTGCTACGCTTGATGCTCTTCACTGGACGTTCGTGATTCTGAAGATGAAGAGCCGCAATAATGCTGGATATGTTCGTCTTCGCTCCTTGGATCCACTTGATCAAGCCGAGATTCAATTTAACAACTTCCGAGTCGGTGGCGATCTGGATGCGCAGGCTGTTGCTGAAGGCATCGAACGCGCCAGAGAGATTTATGCGAGCGTCATCCCACTCGATGGGACTTTGACCGAAGTCGTCCCAGGCCCCGAATTCCCTTCTGGGTGAGTATTTCGTAAATGATTTCATATTCTCTGCAAATCGTCAGAGATCATGCCAAGATGACTGACATGTACCATAGATCACCAGCTCTCATTCAGTACATCAAAGACAATGCGTGGGGCCACCACGCTGCCGGCACCTGCAGGTTCGGCCAGTACGGAGATCCTTATGCAGTTGCAGATTCTCAGTTCCGGGTCTTGGGGACTATTGGCTTGCGTATAGTCGACGGTTCCCTCTGGCCCAGTGGTGTGGGTTACTATCCTACTGTTCCTTTATACATGCTGAGCGAACGAGCCGCGGACATCATTCTTGGACAGCAATCGGTGCCCCTGGGCCTTGATGACTTAAACAATTTCGATGCCGGTGGTCCTGTTGGAACTTTGGGCGCCGCTCTCATCGGAACACTCACAGGTGGTGTTAATGGCGATAGTGGACAGGCAACTGGATTATTGAGCGGATTGTCGGGTCTTTTGGGCGTAAGTGATTCTCAGTCTTCCTGTTTTGTGTCGTCAATTTTGACAGTCCCGCTTCGGGTACTGCGGCTAACTTTCAGTAGAGGCGATGGTTCGATGCCGGGGCAAGTGCTTTCAGGCGATGAAGCCCTCCCAGTCACATACGGTACGAGCTCAGCACGACCAAAGCTTTTCACGACAGCTCGATGCAAGGTCCAGGATTGTTCGCAGAACTGCTGTACTGTCCCCGCTGTGCTTGTGAAGCTTGCTAGCAGAATCAAGCGCGAAGCAGTGGCGATCGCTCCGATTCGAGATACTTAGCAGCACGATCCCATCAAGAATTACATACGTCGTAAGAACCAAGCGGAGCCCCACCTGTAGATTGCTGTCGTGGTAGATGTAGTATAGTTTTTCCACTTCAGTCGCGAATCAGAACACGGCGAGTCTTTAAATCACTGGTCAACATTCATTTGCGTCCCGCATAAATTTGCGCATTTCGACCGCACGAGAGACCGAGGTCATTCCGCTGAGCTCAATACTGAAGCCGTCGCATTCATGTTGCCTGTCTGTCATTTGGAACGGCGAGCTACAGCACCCTCTCATAACCCAAGATTTTGATAATTACCAGTGCTCCTCTTCGCGTCTTTTCTTGCTTGAGACTTGACCATTCACTGCAAATAGGGATTGTATGGGGTGCCATGCTGCAATGCATAGGCAAGAAGCCTCTTGTTCGTACGCCATAAGCAATACTTCAGGAGCATAGCCCCACACACGCAGAGTCCCGCCATGACGAACATTAAAATGAAAGCCATGATGTAGCGCGGCTCGTCAGATTGTACGAAGAAGTACGGAGCCATAACCTGTCAATAAAAATCGTCAGTCATCACGATGAAATGATAAGAGTAGCATGGGAGAACAAACATTTCCTGCTTGCCCAAGTATATTGTTGATGGCAATAGATGTACTTTTCTGCTCTGGGCTCTTGGACAGAGTCCCCGAAATCCATGTCTGGATGAGAGGATTCGCACCAAATAGACCGACAACGTGGATGAAGGACATGGCGTAGATTATGCGTCGTGGCCATGCAAACGATGTAGCCGACCATCGCGCAGGCTACGGGAGTTGCAAGATGCCATCCACGGTCTTACTTCCTGTCCGAATGCCACGAGATGCAAATTGCGGCGAAAGCTTCCAGTAAGTAGGGTGGGAATTTAATTACCAGTGTGACAACGCGAGAATATCCAAAGCTGCGAACAATGGCCGGATAGAAGTTCGAGAAGCCATATGCAGCGGATATGGTAATGTTGATGAAGATTATGATGCAGAGCTTGTGGTCCAAGAGAGACATCTCCAAGCCGGACCAGATGCTGGTCTTCACCTCGACCGATGAAGCCAACGTAACCCTGTCAGCGATGATTCTGGTCTCTGCGATGCGTCGCATGTCCTCTGTCATGGTCCACATGGTGCTGCCCGTCCTTGAAGCTGGGTAGTCCGGCAATACGAGTGCAGCTACCACTCCGAACACTCCGCCGCAAATTGCCAGGACGATGAACAACCATTGCCAGCCCGCGACCCCATATTTTCCTGTGGGAAAGAATGTCAGTGATCAGAATGATAATTGTCAAATGCGCACGGACCTTCTAAAGAAGAAAGCACTGCTGCAGCAATCAGCCCAGACAAGCCATTGGCGACCGGTGTGCCAATGGCCATAATTGCCACACGAACACCAAGTTCTCGGAGAGTATACCAGCAAGACAATAAGTAAACAGCTCCTGGAAAAAGCGGCGCCTCAACCAGACCCAGACAGAAACGTACTGCAAGAAGTCCCTCGTAACTCTTGACTCCAGGCAATAGCGGCCGCAACACCAGACCAGACGAAGGCGCATGCACCAAGCTACAGACTTTGCCGAATTTATGGGAGCAACATGTTTGACGGAAGCTGTCTCAAAACGTATCCGGCTGAGAGAATTGAGACGGCGTTTCCGAACTGATATCCTGTGAGATTTATGTCCTGGTCCAGAGTGCTCAGACGTGCTTGGCCGAGGGAGGCTCGATCGAGGTAATTGGTAACATACAAGATCCAGAGGATGGGCACCAGCGTGCAGTCAAGCCGACGGACAAGCTTCTTCTCCAGAATCCTCCAATCGGGAATGCCCAATCGATCAATAATCTCTTCTGGACTGGGTAGTTTGTCGGCGGTGAGAAATTTCGGTGCGTCTTCAAGCTGCTCGACAGTGATGCCATTTTCCTTCGTTGCATCGGTGATGATGGCATCGATGGCAGAAGCACGTCGAGAAGGATTCGCTGACGACCGGTCGACGTTGGAACCTCTCCTGCTCGCAGGCGACTGCGCATCGGCTCTCCCGTTGGTTTCTACTGTCATTGTGAGTCTGACCGGAAGGTTTCTGACTGATCGAACGAATCCAATGATTTGAATGCTGAGAAAATCGAAACGCGATCCTCTTCCCAGCGAAAGCATTTATAGAATGCTGTGAGAAACATCACTTACCCACCCAGCCCCATACGTGACTTCCCCATTCCCCACGGAGACAGTTTGTGGAGGTGCGAAGATTGTTACTCATCCTCAACAGAATCGATGCTCTCTTCTCGTCCTCCGCATATCCAAGATATTCTCATATTGCTACATCCATCAGCGATGCTTCGCCTGAGGAGAATCCAGGCCGTGTTCTATGGCAAATGATATTACGCCCTTGGCCATCTCTTGATCTCGTGCGCTGAAAGGTTGATGAGAGCGCGAGTGCGCTGTGAGATCGGATTCACGGGCTGGGCGACCACCGCTATATATGAAGTTCTAAGACGCTAGATGCGACATGTCCTTGGAAACTACATGGGATGAAGGAGCCGTATAATTCCGGCGTCCAAATCCGCCTCCAGCGGAACATGGTGAGCCGTGAATTCTTGTCATTGTGGTGGAGCCTGCATACGACTCAGGTGACATTTTCTGCTTGAGCTCGATCCGGGCATGAAAGTACCCGCAATGCTTCGTTTGGCATTCTCCAAAGAGATGTGGTCCCGGCTCTAGCACGGCCGATCCATCCAGACACTTGATCTCGAATGTGAATATGGATAAGCTTGGCAGGCGGCGTGTTTTCCTCTCACGCAGATGCCAGGGCTTGGTCACTTCCATCTCTCTACAGTAGAGCCCACATCATCGGTGAGAGCACCGGTCAACCCAGTCGGGGCATCGGGAAAGATTGTGTGATCTGTCGACAGTCCGTGAATGGTACATTGTGGCTGGGTGTCAGAACGCGGATACTTGAGGTCCGTGGATCATATTAGACGAAAACGGCCAAGTATTCTATTTGAATAGCCTCGCAAACGGTTTCCGACGTTGCTCCGTAGTCGGGAGTGCAGTTGCAAAGCCAGCAACATCGCAGTCATGTCTGGCAGGGTAAAGTGCAAGGTTCAATTCCCCGTGATTCGTACGATAGTTCCATACGCTAGTCGATAGCCATCAAACCCGCCATGACCCAAGGCTGACCTTTGGGTCACCAACGGCTTCCGTGGGGTTCCCTCTTGGATTTCAGTGTCACCGCCTGCCAACCGTGCAACCTCTGAGCCAACGCTCAAAATTTCGACCAAGAGTTTATTACATTATTGTGCATCAAGAAGAACTGAACCCAGGTAACGCACAAAAGTTTCCACATACACGGCCAATTTCTTGTCTTTTTCCTGGCATGTTTCGTTGACTTCATGGCATTCGACAAGGAACTGAAACGCTCTGATCTCCTCCTAGAGAGCCGATGAGACTCGAGAGAACAATCATGAGCTCATGTCCGGACCTTTGCGATCGCAATGAACGTCTTGGCGTATTAAGGCACAGAATCGAGAGCAGTTCAACACACTCAATCAAGCGACTTTACAGGCCGGCCTGAACGGTAGAATAGCTCCTTTCGCAGCTCCACCCATCCTGTCCAGTCTCAATGGCCTCATTCCAGCCTTCCCGCATCTCCAAAATACAGAACACTTTGTCCGAGACACCAGCACCCACCTCCTAATTCTCGCAGGGTGGCATTCGAGAGGCATCGCAAACGCATGTGCCGTTCTCGTCGCAAGCTCCGCATTTCTCCGAAGCTTCTATCGAAGTTTTGATAGTGTTAGAAAGAAACCTATAACCAAGGAATGCCGGGCACGTACGACAGGTGAAGGAGCAAAATTCAAGTGAGCACAAGAGCTGAGATTGTGGCTGTAGTGTTGCGAAAGCAGTGACCGCGATGACTACCGATAGTAGGAATTGAAGCTGAGAAGAACGTGTGATGTGTTGCTGCAGAGGAAATAGAAAGTGACTGATCATTCGTGGGTGGGAACTTTACCACAACATCAAATCGCTTCATTTTCGCTACGCCAAATCCTTCCATGAGAAGCATGCAAGGATCGAAAAGAAGAAAAACGATCGAACCAACTGCGCGAACAAGCTGGATTGAAGATGCCGAATTCGATATACAGGTAATGTAAGCAGCAATTTCTCTCCACGCCATTGCGGCACTCGACGTAATGTTCGATATACCAAAACTTAGATCACCCCCCTGACCACCTGACGACACGAGGGATTTGCAGAGAGAGCTGTTCTCGAGCGCGCTTCACAAATTTTCAAGACCAGATCCTGCTCTCAGAGGCATGTAACCTGCTCGCGAAACAAACAGCATAATCGAAAATCTCATCAGACTGCCAGGTTTCCGTCCCACCAACCAAATCCGCTCTGCCCGACGACTATAGCACTTGCTTAGCATCGCTAGATCGAAATCAAGTCGACATTTCCGTTCCCCTTCGCGGACGCATAATTCTAGGCATACGAACTTCGTATCCCATCTTCGTTCCACTTTGCCTTGCACGCAGGAATTCAGATCCATCATTCCCGCAGAACCCACCATCCCTGCGTCAGATCAAGGAAACCGGTCGTCCGTCGCGCTTCTATCCTCGTACACGCATCTCAACAATTCAACGCGAGCGATCACATCCGGTAGCGCGTGGTAGACTAAGCGAAGGTAGCTGACAAGAGCGGTGAGAAAGGGTCTGATCCGCCCGCTTGGGAATCGGGGTTCTTGTTGAGCGAGGGTCGTCGTCGTTGATGAGCTGGTTTCTCAGCTGAAGAGGAGGAATCACGAGGTGTAATGCACCAAATAGGAAATAGTTCTTAGGATTTGCGGCGCCTGGCTGCGGCGACGGAGCGGTGTGCGCTCACATACATACTAATTCGGGCACTAGGTCAGGGTGCGTGGTTGTTTGGAGCACATGCTCTACGCGTGGCGCGTTGCTTGGCCAAGTATGCAGTGGGGTGTAGAACCAAATTCCTGTTCCATGTTATGCATCTTTGCCGGTGCTGCTTCCGGTCGCGAACGTCTATCCAGCTCGCTGGGTATTGCCCACGCACATACATGCACGCGAAGAGCGGTGACAGCGAGGAATGTGGCAATGAACGATGGAAGTCAAGGATATTTAAGGAAACGAACCGAAACCGACCGCTGTGCCTATCTGCGGCAGCGTGGTGTACGCACTGCACATCTGTCTCACCCCACGCGCCGCACAGATACATGTATCCCCAGAGCAGAGACGTCACTCGTGTGTGGAAGAGCATACCGTGTCATCATCGCAGCGACTGACCTCACATGTTCCAGTGCACCAGAAAGCAGAACATGACTTGTCATATCTGATAAGTGTAGGACTTCCATTGCTTGCATCATCCCGATCGATGTCCAGGCCTTCCACACCTCCCCAGCGGTGTCGCAACGGGCGGGCAGACGGCACGCGTCAGTGTCGTGCAGCAAAGATGGAGCCTTGTCATCATATCTCGGAAAACCCACAAAGTGGTCCGGGAGCGGAGCACGTCCACAATTCGTTCTCGTCGGTCCGTATAGTTCTCGTGTGTCTTCGACCAAGATCGCGCGACAAGGCCTTTCCACAGGCCAGATGAGCGGCCGCATATGCACAGATGAGTCGACCCGGTAGTCGACCGGGCTGCCGAAGAGAGCGGCTTGGCGAACGGTGGAAGAGAGCCGATGATGTATGTGAAGCATACGGCATCAGCGGGTGGCTGTCGGCACTGAATCGCGAGAGTTCAACTTCCGCAGTTGACTTTTTGGGGCACAGCGACCTGCAATGCAGTCTGCCGAAAACCTAGTTGAAGACTTTTGCTCTGTAGGCTGTCAACCAGGTTGGGTGCGGTGAGAAAGTTTGAGTGCACAAGTGAAGATGACCGGACGGCTGGTGGGCCGATGGATTCCTTCTCGGTAGTCTAGTCGGTTGGTCAAACAGGCCGGCTCGTTGGCGGTGTGGTAAAAAGGGAGTACTACGCAGGTGATGACAGCCGATCATGGAGCAGATTCACATCCTGGGAGAGCTGAGAAAGTCCCTTTGTATGCTTATTTGCAGGATGATGGAGACGTGTATTGCAGGGAAAAGTTTCTCACAGTCGACTGTCGATTGGCTCTGCACAGATGTCGGACCTGGTAGAGAAGTATTGTTTCACCATATAGGTACATCGCACGCGATGGCCTGTCAGGAGCCAGTTCCAGAGCCGCATGATTGTAACAAATGGATGTCTGCGATTGGTCGTCTTCTGCTTGGTTGCTGGTTGTTTACCAGCCCTGGACAATATCGCAGTCTTTGACATGCACGTCTTGAGCTCGGCTCTGGGCCGCTCGTGCGGTTGCTAAATCCAGTTTTCAATGTTGTAATTGGGCAGCTCATAGCTGGTCTGCTATGATTGGTATGTGAATCGTGTGCGTGGTGACGACGCACTTTCCTGTCGTAGTGTCTAGTGTTTTGTCGTGTTGACTTTGTCCTGCTATTTCCCCCGCATCAGTGGTTCGATCCCCATGGCAATTGTTCACGCCGAGCTCATGGTAATTGAAGGGTCTGGAAAGTGGCTATCGGCATGTTCCCCAAGCTGATCCGCAACCGGAGGATTCCGAGCGACCAGGATACGAGGCTGTCATTGCAGAGATGTGAGGTTCATGCCTGCTGGCTGTTACTTTGCACAGCCTACTCGCGTTCGCGGGCTCTGCAGCGAATCCCTTGTAGAGCAGGGCAGCTATAGTGCAGCGAAACAGGCACCTTCGCTGGAGGTTGATGTTGCTTCACTTCCCAAACAGGCAAAATTGGACGTGATGTCAGATTCATTTGTTCTAGACAAGAGCTTGGACGACAGCAAGCTCCACTGAGGGTCCAAGTTGAGCAATGCAGCTCCACCGCAGGCGATCAGGCGGCGACGGCTCCCATATTATCGTGGGGATGCCAACGAATGGTCCAACGATCATAGCGCGTCTGTTACGGCCTGGATAGCTGGCGTTGACGCTACAGCGAACAGGTTCACGTCGGAGCTGCAACCGAGAGGTGCAGTGCAAGCGAGAAATGCCGCATGTGATTGATGTTCGATGGCAGCCGAGCTGCAGCTCGTGTGCAAGGAACAAGTTCGGGCGCTCCACAAGAGCATGGTTCGGATACGTACAGTACACGTTGAGGCGCACAAAAAGGATCGCGCGTGGTGGAGTACGAAGGAGGAGGGTCGCCCACCACAATAGTGCTGTGTGATGTGCAAGGACTGCCCTCACCACGAGCGTGTCGTTCAGTGCTGAGCGTGCGGATGCACAATGGCAGGGCGATTCCAGCCCGTGTATCGGTAGCGGGTGGTATTGGAGCGTAAGCAACGGAGTGTAGTCACAAATGTGCACGCAATGCGTCACAATGCCCCTGTCGACATGTACCTCAATCTAGAAATCGAACCGGTAGCTGGGGAAGCAAAGAATTCCTGGTTGACGACAATGGACGACATGAAGTCAAGAAAAGCTCAGCGCCTCAACCGCATACAGGACCGAACAATTGGGGATGAGACATCGAACAAGTGCTGACGCATTAGGGACGACGATCAAACCGGAAAGGTGATGCGTCACGCCAATATGAGGTGCATGCAGGCCCTGCGGTCAGCGCTGCAACTCCGGTCCCGTGGGCAGCACACTGGTGCGACGCTCGTATGTCTAGGCTCTACGGACCAGGGGGACACAGGTGCGATCATGAGATGGAGTGCTGCCGTCAGCGGTGGGCGCACTCGACGCGAGCGCCAGTCACAGCC
>ANSM01007997.1:0-21246 GCA_000347735.1 Cercospora canescens BHU
GAGCATGCATGTGCATGTGCATGGCCTGCGGGTCCGCCTTGGCACCGGCCAGCGGTTCCATCTTCACAGACCACCACCGCCGTCGTCCTGTGAACGCACTCTATGCAATACGTCCATACTCACTCGCACGGCACGGGGCGAACTCCAAGCGATGGCGATGGAGCAACTTGTTGCGCGACGCACTGGACTCCTCGCACGGGTCCTGTCGCCCCGGAGCTCCCCTTCCTGGGCCAAGGTCTAACTAGGGAGAAGAGAAGAGAAAAGGTGCTCTCAGAAGCCGCCCTTCTCAGCTTCCGAAAACGATTAGTGCACTGCAGTGCATGGCCCTAGCGCTGAGCCGGCGTGCATGAAAATAGCTGTCGGCACACACATTCAACGCTCACAGCTCTCTTCGACACCACACCACGAGACGAATCGCGCACATGTCGCAGCCTATCCGCCCGCACTCGCATGACGGTGGCAAGAACATGAACATGGCTCTCGCCTACGGGCACGGCGGGCGTCCAAGCTCCATCCATGCTTTCGTGCCGTCGTGTGACCCCGTTGCACTCTAATATAAGTCAAGCCTCTCCCGGCAAGTAGCGAAGGTTGATTGTACTTGACATCTCCGCCCGAACACCGTGTGCTGTTGGTACCGCGTCCGTCGCTTTTACATTGCTCTGTCGCTCTTGAATACACTGCAAGAACCAACTGTCGCTACTCCTTGCTTCGAGTGCTCGCGTGTATAACAACATCCATCAGGTAAGATCCGCACTCCCAAATTGGACAGCACGAGTCGCAGTCCAAGCTTCCGCCTACTCTCATGGCAATTTCTCCTCTGTCAATCCTCCTTTGCGAAGCACAACAAGGATTCCATTCACCGCGTGTGGACACTGTACTTACAGCGTTGCGGCAGGATTCACTATTGTTCCATTCACAAGAAAGTCCTCGTACTCAGCGCGATATCAAAACACATCTTGCACCATGAAAACCTCCACAACAGCGGCTGTTGCCACCTCCATCCTCCTCTCCGGAGCCAGAGCGCAATACAGCATTGACCCTCAATCCGTCTCCAACACCACTCGTGGTACGTTCTCTGTCCTGACACCACAGTTCGCGGCCTAACCATTCTAACATGGCACCATCGTAGAATTCTGGTGCCAACAGCAAATCACACAATGCCCGCTCATCTGCCTCGACCAAGGCAGCTCAACCGGAACCACCGAAGCCAACGAGTGCAACTCCGACGCCCTCACCTACGCCTGCGTCTGCGATAACGGTCTCTCGCCCAACGTCTCCGAGTATAGCAACACCCTCCCCTACAGTATCTGCACCGAATGGGGCTCTCAGTGCGTCTCCAACTGCAACGGTGACACCACCTGCGCCTCCGAGTGTCGCAGCGAACACCCCTGTGGAGCGCAGAATCCTACGCGTCAGAACACGAGCACACTGACGCGATCGAGCACCACCGCGCCATCTGGTACGGGGAGCGGGAGCAATGCGCAAGTGACGACGGATTCGGACGGGAGCACGGTGACGGTGTATAATGGTTTCGGTACGTCCGGACAGACGACCAACAACGAGAACAGCGGAGTCAAGAATGTGCGAGTCTGGGCGTTGGGCGTGGGTCAGACATTTGGAACCATCGGTGTCATGGGACTAGCAACTTTAGGCTTTGCTGTCCTGTTGTGAGAGACTGACTCTCGGACTTCCGTTCCTGATCCCATCGTCCCGGAGAAGAGGAAGAGTTGGACAGCATCGGATACGAGAAAAAAAAAAGAAACTTGAACACCTAAAACATCAATGATGTGTCGGATACCAAGCACAGCTGCACGCTCATGACACCAGAGAGCACCACATCCGACCACGCGACTCGTGCGAGTCCGGTGTCACTGGGTTCATGGGGCAGAAAGTTGTGTCGCACGACGTCGGAGAAGCCTTGCTCTCCGCTCACACACTCTCTTACTGAGGTGCTCTCACTAATGATGCGTACGATCGATTGCATAGCGAGCATTGAATTTTCGTGCTTGGTGGTCATAATTGGTCTCTTCAAAAGTAGCGTTTTGGGCAGCGAAATTTCTCTACAAATAATTGGAGGCTTGAGCCAGAAGAAATTCTATCTTAGCTATTAACATTAACACCAGTAAAAAGGAACTGGCATCTCTATCTACGTGTAAAGCTCTGCCCTCGTTGTACGTGATGTCCTCATTGCCCGGACAGCAAAATGGAAGCTCAGCTGATTGGAAGCACAGTTTCACAACCGCCTTTTCCCCGCGTCCTCGCTCAAGCAACTTCGCATGTCTGATTTCTGCAGCGCATGCATCCAAGCGCTTTGATCTCGCGCTAGGGATTGAGACAATCCGCAGAGACAACAGAGAATTGAGATCCTGACGGGTGCGGCTACTGCTGTGCTTCAATCTCGCTGTCCGGGTGATGGTTCTGTCGAGTGTGTTATGATCGTCGTCGCCCGTTACAACCACGATCACGACCGTTGTCGTGGCAGTCATGCTGATCCGGCTGCGTTTAACGGCCTTCCGGACCAAGGGTGCCAGGTGCCAAACTGCAACATACGTGCATGTCGGTACCTGTGTCCAGCTTCAGTGGGACGGGTTTGCTCAGGTACAGGGTCGAGATCGGTGGGTTGGACTCGATATTGAGACACACTTTTTCTCTATGACGCGAAGGTCCTCTTCTCTACTGCTACGTCCACCGCTTTCTTGCCGTTCAGGACATTAGTTGTTGCAACGACAATCTTCCTGCCGCTGCTTCTTTCGAGGTGCTCGTTCACGAAGCGGAGAGCAGCGATTTCGGCGTAGGTGACACCGCCGAGGAAGAAGACGATGGTCACTTTGGGTCCCTCTTTACTGCCTCGCAAGGTCTTTCTCGCATCAGACGCGTCTGCATCACTTCCTTTTTGCGTCACATCCACTGTTGCGCCTCTGATGCGGGAGATCACGTCCTCGAAGCCTTTGAATCCGCTCCCGGCAGGAGCTGCGGTGCCAGTCTTCGATGAGTTGGTAAGGAGCTGGTGAAGATATGATTTCTGGAGGATGCATTGCACTAATCGCACACTCAGTGGAGCGTAGCCCGAAAACACGTAGGCAATGTCTTCAGGATCAGCTTCTTTCACGTCATCAGTCCACAATTGCAGCGACTTGCGCACCGCATTCCAATCAGTCGCGGTCTGCCCGGCCGAGCCTGCTATGGGATTTAGATAGCCTCGGTGACTCTCGCGTGCGACAAAGAGGCCCATCTTTTCAAGGTCTGCCAGCGTGTGGAGATGTTGGTAACCGTACGCTTGCAAGATCTGTCGTTTGAAATGGTCAAGATCTCGCTGGCGAAGTCCATTCATCACACAACTTTCGAGGCAGAGCAGGCGCAAGACCGTACTGAGAGGCGCATCTCGTGCAATCAGTTCTTCAATGTTTTCATGCAGGCTTGTAGCATCGGTCCCGGCAAGGAAATTCTGCTGCACCTCGAGCATGCGGCCAAAGGACTCGCTACGGGTGATCTTCATAATCTCTTCGGCGAAGCTTGTATGGATTTTCAAGCTCGTTGATTCAGCTTGATATGAAGGTAGTTTCGCTACTACATTCTTCAGATCGGCCACTGTTTGATCTTTATTGTGCATGGATTCGCTATCCGAGGCCAATCGACGTGCAATGCGGTTCAGTGCCGGGCCCACCGTAGCGAAATTGGCATCTCGGAGGTCTGGATATAGTTTATCGTTGGAGTCGAGCACAACTTTGCGCTTTGTTGCAGCAGTAGGAGCTGGTGTGGCTCCATTCTGCTGCTGCGATGCGGCAGGAGGTGCTCCCCCCAGTATAGAAGAGTCGACTTCGGTGGTGTTGTTGGCGATCCCGAAAACCTCGTCAAGAAGACCCTCGTATGTGAGTTGCGTGGACAAGACTGTCAGAAGGTCGATCTCGCGATCAATTATGACCAAATTCTCGATCAAGGAGCTCGGGGTGAGGCCAAAAGCAGTGAGATACGTGTTAGTGGGATCTGCCGTCGCGTTCACATCTTCCTCCTGCCGCATCCTCAATAGCAGGTCTGCCAATTGTTTGGCATTGTCGCCTTTGCCTAAGATGCGGGGAATCAAGCCATATTGCTTCTGCAGCAGCATCAACGCCTTTGCGGATGCGAAAATGCTGGTTGGATCCTTTCTCAAGGTGAGACCGCTGAACGCATCGTCAAGCTCGAGGGAGAGGACATCTGGCTCGAGGGCGACAAAGTTGAGATGAAGCTCTGTGATGGTCGCTTCGCCCAGCACGCCATGCTCCTCGAGGACCATGTTGCTGACCAGGGTCCTGCGTGGCACCCATATGATGGTGAAATCATGTTCGATTTTGCTCTCGCTCCTGATCAATTTGATCTGCTCTGCTCCTGTTAGCTGGCTGTTCCGACGTAATGAAATAGGTCGTCACTATGTAAGCGGATGATTCGGATGCTGCACGAGAAGGAGATGCTCGCGAAGCTTTGTGTAAATGATCCAGAAGCTGACTCAATTTTGGCATCAAGACTGAACACGCAGGGTAGGAGAAATACAGCTGCGCACTCTACTTTTAGAGCCGTGGCCGACTGTACTTTCACGTACAATCGAGATGGGACATGTGACATACCGGCTACCATGCGGATCTTCTTCGCGTTCTCGCCTCGCACCATGAAGACAATGTTCCGCTGGCTGGAATCGACATTGTGCTTCTCCAGGAAGAAGGGCTTGTCAACGCCATATTCCTGTAGGGTGCTGAACTTGACAATCAGCCCGATGGTGCCGGCCAGCGACTTCTCGATCACCAGGTTCTTCTTCCCTCGAACCTAGGCGAATGTCAGCGGGCAGCCTCACCAAGCTCACGTGCAGCCTACACTCTCGAGAAGCAGTAAGAGCTCCCTCCGCGCCTTGTCGGTGATTTCTTGGGTGTTAATGGCCTTTGTGGCCGAATGGGCAGCCATGTTCTGCTACATGTTTGGAGTTGGTGGTGGTGGTGCCGCTGCTGCACGAGGTGACGCACAAAAGCTTGATGCGTCGCGTGTGAGCAGCGGGGACAGTTCCGCTCAATGTCTTCCAAAAGTTGACCGGCCGTGACTCTTCACATGGCTGGCAGCCGACTGACTACATGAAATCGTTGCTGCGAATCTCTCGTGCCACTCGTATTTCCCGCCCGCCCCCGCTGCTGCGCCTCGCCAGAACACAATATTTCCCGGTCGCGTCCATCACTCGCCTGCAGCGTCGTCGATACCACGCCGACGAGGCCAACATGGGGAAAGAGAAGTTCCAGCTCAAGGTGCCCAAGGGCACCAAGGATTGGGACGGCAAGGACATGGTCATTCGCGAGAAGATCTTCAGCACCATCACCGAAGTCTTCAAGCGCCACGGCGCCGTCACCATCGACACGCCAGTGTTTGAACTCAAGGAAATCCTGTCGGGCAAGTATGGCGAAGACAGCAAACTCATTTATGACCTGGCCGACCAGGGCGGCGAGCACTGCTCACTGCGATACGACCTGACAGTTCCCTTTGCGCGGTGGCTGGCCATGAACTCGAGCGTGTCCAGCATCAAGCGCTATCACATCGCCAAGGTCTACCGCCGAGATCAGCCTGCTATGACCAAAGGCCGCATGCGAGAGTTCTACCAATGCGATTTCGACATCGCCGGCGAGTACGACTCGATGATTCCCGACTCCGAAATCCTGCGCATCATTGTCGAGATATTCGAAGCGTTAGGGTGGAAAGGACGATACACGATCAAATTGAACCACCGCAAGATCCTCGACGGCATCTTCCAAGTGTGCAAAGTGCCAGATGAGAAGATTCGAACGATATCTTCAGCAGTTGACAAACTGGATAAGTCCCCGTGGGAAGAGGTGCGAAGGGAAATGACCGAAGAGAAGGGACTCGATTCAGCCATCGCAGATCGCATCGGCGAGTACGTGGTGGGGCGAAAAGGAAGCGAAGAGCTGCTGGCAGAACTACAGAAAGACGACGGTCTGACGGCAAACGAGTCGGCGAAGGCTGGCCTCCAGGACATTCAGACACTGTTCGAGTACCTCAAGGTGTTCGGCATCCTTGACAGGATATCATTGGACATGTCGCTTGCAAGAGGACTTGACTACTACACAGGCCTCATCTATGAGGTTGTGACGGAAGGCTCAGCGCCGCAGACCAGCGAAGGGCAAGCACTGCAACAGGAGGCCAAGAAGTCGTCGAAGCCGAAGAAGGTGGCAAATGGCGATGAGGATCGATCGAATGACCCCACTGTCGGTGTGGGATCGGTCGCCGCAGGCGGCCGATACGACAATCTCGTCGGCATGTTCAGCGGGAAAAAGACGATACCTTGTGTTGGAGTCTCGTTCGGCGTCGAGCGGATATTCAGCGTCACCAAACAGAGAATTGCCGCGGATAGCTCGGCAACGCCAATCAGAACAAATGAGGTCGATGTCTTCGTCATGGCTTTCGGAGGGAAGGGCTTCGAAGGCCTCCTCAAGGAACGCATGGAAGTCGCAACGCGGTTATGGGACGCCGGCATCAAGGCTGAGTTCTTGTGGAAAACAAAGCCGAAGCTTCCCGCTCAATTCAAGGCTGCGGAAGTCAATAGTGTGCCCTTTGCCGTAATCCTCGGAGACGATGAATTGGCCGCAGGGAAATGCAAAATCAAGGAGATGGGTCTGCCTGACGGTCACCCCGAGAAGGATGGCGTGCTCGTTGACATGGCGAACTTGATAGAAGAGGTGAAACTCCGCATCTCCAAGCAAGCAACAATGGCCACACTTTCGAACGGCGTGAGTAGCATTAGCTTGGACGTCGAGGCTAAGGAAGCGGCCAAGACAGGTTAGGAGACATGATTGAGACCGCCTTCCCACCTTCGGATTGTCTGAAAAGACTTCTGTACCACTTGTCGCATTTGTCGCAAATGAGATGTTAGACAGGCTTTCAAAGCTTTGACGATACCCATTGCAGATGTTTAACGGTAGAAGAGAATACGATATCGCTGCTGAGATCAACTAAAAAGACCACGCAATCCTTCAAATGGATATTCTGCAAGCCTCGTCGTACTTAGCGTGCACCAGTAGCATCCTGCACGGTACGCGAATAACTCAGCTCATCACCGCGGGAGTTGCAAATCGTCTCTGTCTTCGCAACCCATGTCTAGTTTCAAGCATGTGTCTGTCTAGGCCGGCTGTCTCTCACGCCTTCGCTTCTCCCAGGACTGGTCAATCTGGGCGAGGAAAGGGGCTTCAGATCAGTGTGGCATCGGCGACACTAGCAGAGAATCTTCGACATCAATCAGCGACCATGAAATGATGAGCTACCTTCTCAGCATCGATGAGCCATGGGCTGTGCTTGAGATCGGTGAGAGACGATTCCGTTACAGAGTCCTGTCGGTGTTTCGCAGCCACAGGATGGTGTACACATTTGCATACGGTCAGACCGGTACCGCAATGGAAATGTTAGCATATATTACTGAGCCCATGGCCACCCTCACTTATACGGGATACCTAGTTATTCATCGCCCCAGGCAATTCACCCACATAATCGTTCACGCGGTTCCGCCCTAAGCGCACACTGCCACAATACTAGGAGCCAATTCACAAAGCAGAGCAAACCACCACTGCATTTTCACAATACCATTTCGTATCAATTGCCTGCAGCCCTGGAAAAGCACCAATTTACCTTTTGCCTGCGATCAACAATCGCATTGCTTCCAAGTCATCAAAACCTCCACCACAGAAACACCATCATC
This sequence comes from Cercospora canescens BHU, assembly GCA_000347735.1. Classification (NCBI taxonomy): domain Eukaryota; kingdom Fungi; phylum Ascomycota; class Dothideomycetes; order Mycosphaerellales; family Mycosphaerellaceae; genus Cercospora; species Cercospora canescens. The sequence continues at coordinate 7,721 of ANSM01007997.1, forward strand.
TCCGCCCAGTTGAAGGAGCGAAGGTTTAGAAAAGAAAAGCAAAAGGATCACCAAAGATGGACTTGCCTAACCAGACGCACGACACGACATCTATCTCCCGTCCAAACTACGCTGGCATCATCATCGCAGCCGGCGTCGGTGCAGGCTTGCTCCTCACCATAGTCATCTTCGCCGTCGCGTACTATTGCTCTTGCCGAAAACGACGAGCCACGGAGATCGGGTGACGAGACGATGAGATCAGATGAGATGGGGGGCGCTGTGTTGCGGACGAAAATGAGAGTGAAGTTAACGAAAGCTAGCGGGGTGAGATGAGATGGGTGCGAGCTACCTGTGGGTGTGAGAGACGCAAATTCATTATTGAGGTCGGAGTTACAGATGTTATATCATCACCGGAGGGTTTGAGGGCATGGCTCTTGCCACGACTACACGGATCGCAGGCTTTTGTCTTCTTCATAAATTCGTGCATGGTATTCGTTATCTTTTAGGTGTGGCGAGATGAAAGTGATACACCCCTTTTGAAAATCAATGCAACGTTGTGCGCTTCCCTCGTGCTTCGCCAGTCTTCCCATGTCAATCCACTTTCCTCCTGCTCACATCCGGAACCTCAGTTCGCAGGCCTCAGCTGCCATAGCACACAGGCATCCTAAGCCCATCCAACAAGCAGCTTGTACGTCGCCACTTCGAACGCCCTCAATTCAATGTCAATGCCGTTCTTTCCCACCTTGACTTCTTCAACTTCGTCTTCCAGGATATTCGACTTCCACGCTTTATGCACCTGGATCGGTCCCGAAGCAATCGTGCCTCTCGAAGTCCCTCCAAGGGAATCGTAGACTCGCAAAACAACGTGTCTGGCATCCTTAATTCGAAGGTCGTCGACACCGACATCAGCGTCATCTTCGCCACGCTTCACAGTGTCGACGACGAGACTGGGGGAAGAACCTGCGGTTAATTTGAAGGCAGAGAAGAGCTCCTTCACGCTTTCAACTTCTGGATGGCGGTGTACGGTCATTGGGTTGTTGAACTCCGCTGCGGCGCGGACGGTGCGATGATCGAGCGGACCAGAATGTGGCAGAATCGCCCAGCGAATCTTGTGGTGTCCCATATCGGCATGAGCATCTGGTGCTTTGGGTGCACGAAGCAGAGAGAGGCGCATCAGCTTCCCGGTCGTGGCGAAACCGTATTTGCTGTCATTGAGGATAGAAACACCATAGCCATGTTCGCTCAAGTCAGCCCATTTGTGGCAGCAGACTTCAAATTTCGCCATGTCCCAGGAGGTATTGTAATGGGTGGGTCGCCGTACGATGCCAAATTGGGTCTCGTACGAAGCTTCAGTGTTGGTGATGGTGGTTGGGAACTCGACTTTCAAAAACTTCATCGTTTCGTGCCATTCCACCTCCGCCTCGACCTCAACGTACGAAGTTTCGGCTCCATTGGAGGCCGCATTCAGCGCGATAGTAGTTTTGATCCAGGACTTGTCGGAGATTTGTGTCTTCGTCGTCACTGCCACGCGCTCAGCGGAGCTCTCAGTAATCTCCGTCTTGCTCGTCGCCTTCAGTTCTTGCCGCGAATCAAGGTGGAAGACTTCCACGTCCCATGCTTGCCAGTAAAGCGGCTTGTCATCAAAGAGGACGAGTTGATTGGCCTTCCCTCCTTTGGGCAACACTTCACGATCAGCTGCATTGTCGTACAGCGAGGTGATGACACCATCAGCAACCGTCACCGCCAATCTCGAATTTTGAAGCGAAAACGCGCCACTGCCGAGCTCTTCCACAGAAGCCCCGGAAGGAGTCCGTTTGAGGGGAGACTGGATGCCAGCAGGCTGTCCGACGATCTCTGGATAGCGAGCTTCAACGAGCTGCTGATCATTTCGCTGCCAGCCCAGCGTGTTGATCGCTACCAGTGGTGCATCAGTTTCACCTTCAACGAAGCCTAGCGACTTCAAGGCTTCGTGTAGCACCTTCTTGCCAGTCTTGAATACTTTTGCATACTCCTTGTCAGAGTCATCGTAGCACATCTCAATCGAAGATCCAGGTAAGCAGTCGTGGAATTGGCAAAGCAACACACTCTCCCACATCGAGTCGATCTCCTTCTTCGGGTATCTGTAGTCCTCATCATGCAACGAAGCCAACGTCGCCAGATACTCAATGTTGTGCAACAACACTTCCGACTTGCGATTTCCTTTCTTGTTGTTCGCCTGCGTGGTGTATGTGCCTCTGTGAAGCTCAAAATAGAGCTCACCGTACCAGGTGACGAACTCTGTCTTGCCCGTCGCTGCATTCTTCTCAAGACGATCGAAAAAGTCCTCTACGCTCCAGCCCATGTGCACACGAGGCAGAAGGCCGACATTGTCCGCGATACCTCGACATCTGCGGAGCTTCTCGATGTGGCCCCATGTCGGTCCACCACCTCCGTCGCCTTTGCCGAATACAAGTAGAGATGTGGGATCTTGATCCATGCTTTTGTGCTGTGTGACGGACCGTTTCACGTCGCCAAAGTGAGCTTCAGCAGTGTAAGTCTCCGAAGGTGCCATGTGGCATATGACTTGGCTGCCGTCCAGACTGACCCAGTTGAAAGTGGTGTGGGGGAAGTTATTGATGTTGTTCCAGCTCAGCTTTTGCGTGAAGAATCGATTCATACCAGCCAGCCTGCAAAGCTGAGGGATTTGTGATGAGTATCCGAATGTGTCTGGAAGCCAGAACGTCCTGCATCGCTGGCCAAATCTCGACTCAAAGTATCGCTGGCCGTACAAGAATTGTCTGACCAGTGATTCCCCAGAGGGCATATTGGTATCATGCTCGACCCAACTTCCGCCGATGGGCTGAAAGTTCCCCTTCTTGACATGATGCTTGACGCGGTCGAAAGCATATGGATACAGCTCTTCCAGCCACTTGTACTGCTGTGCCTGACTAGCACAGAATCGATGCTCTGGGTAACGATCCAGCAGATCGCACTGGTTGCTCCAACTCCTGACGACCTTCCTCTTCGTCTCCGCCCATGGCCACAGCCAGCAGGTATCGATATGACAATGCCCGATGCCCGAAACCAGCACCTCCCGCAATGGATCCTTTTGTGTCAATTCGTAGACTTCCGGTCCATCCACCTTATCGCCCACATACTTCTTTGCAATCATCCTACAATCTTTGATCGCCTCTTTTGATCCATTTCCCGCAATAAAAGCATCAATGACTTCATTCGCGATTGTCAACGCGCGATGTTCCTCCCAGGAATCTTGTGGAAACTCCCTGGCCGCGTCGCCCAAGATCCAGAAATCGTAGAACAACGCCCTCGCATCCAAATTCACGCTGACCAGATCAGCCAGCTGTAATTGGAAGTATCGGTTTGGGTCTGGAGGCTGAATGGTATCTCCGCCGGTGGGATTGCCAAACATCCCGTTGCACGCCATTTCGATGTATATTATCTCCTCCTTCCCCGTACGGTGGCTGTCTGGAACGATCCATTCGGTCCTTTCTCCATTGCCCGTCAAACCTTGCAAGGGCTTGCCATCGTGTGTCCAGACCAGCCCCTCACTGGAAGAATCCCAGTGCAGCTCGACTCGTTCTTCATCTTTCCATTCTGTAGGGACAGTGAACTGGACCCTAAACCAATGTGTGCTCCAACTGGGGCCGAAACTCTCGCCTTTGCGGGTCTGTCTATACGTGTTCTTGGGATCGGTGGCCTGGGCGAAGGTGGGGCGGGTCAGGTCGGGTGCAGACCAGACGGAGAGGTGGACGTGGCCTTCGCCGAGTCGGCCGTTGTAGAGTTTGCCCAGAAGGCCTTGTTCTTTGTACTGGCCGCCTGAGGTGAATTGATTCAGGCGGTCGCGGTAGATGTTGTGGATCAGCTTGCCTTTGGGCCTAGCGGCAAGCTGTGGGTATTGGCCTGCGGATGAGGTCATCGTGTTGACGTTGTGGGTTTCTCCGCCCATTGTGCAAGACGGGTTTGATGGGAGGAGATGAAGGAGGAGCAGCAGAAGGGCGTGTAACGAAGAGAGGTCAGCAGGTCTTTGGGGCGTAAGCTCTCAGAAGTACATGCAGCTGGGCACAGCTCTCCGCCTCCGCACTGGGGTGCATGCAAGGAACGACGCGTGGTTGCTCCGGTTTCATGTGACCGTCATTGCCAAGGTCAGCATTTAGTAATACAGTACAGAATTATCATTAACATTAGTGCAGCGCTAATCATTCTGCTTCGTGTTCGTCTATTGTACTCAGTGTACTCCTACGGGTATCATCCAGAGCGCCAACCTTTTTGCGAGCCCTTGTTGCGGACCGATCAAACATTAAAGAGCGCCTTCCTCTATTCGTCCTTCCATCTCGCAGCTCAGTGAGCGTACAGCATCATCGGTCTCCTCACAGTTCGGCAAGCGCTTGCTCGCACAATGTCTGGTATCTGGTTGGGTCGAAGCGCTCTCTCTTCCAACGTCTTGCCCGCCCGGCTTCGATGCGCTCCTTCTTCTTCCTCGCCTTTTGGTCTTCTGGCGCAAAGGACCAGAAGCTGCGGCTCTTCCTCAGGCTCTTCTGCCGGGACAACCCATTGGAAGAGGTTGAGATTCTGTTCGAGGCTTGGATTGCATCTCTGTCGCTGCTCAAAGGGGTCTCCAGCCTCTGAAGTGCTTGCGCACGATGAATTTGTTCCTGTGCGCGTTGGACCCCCTTCATGTGCGTTTCGAGCTGTACTCGCATGGCTGCAAGATGATCTGTGACACGGTTCAACATAGCAACGTCCAGGCACTCTTTGGGTTGAAATGTTGGCTTGAATGTCGCGGGAGCCATAGCCACCACCACTGCTGTAGCTGTTTGCGGTACGCTGTATCGCATGTACTCTGACTTCTTCGGTGTGCTTGGCGTAATGGCGGATGTTGTCGTCGTGTCAGAGCCCCTCTCAAGACCGTCTGTTGCTATTGGTGACACTGGTGACACCGGCGACACCGAAGATGCGAACGACATTGTCGAGTTCAGCGACACGGGGGATACAGGTGAAGTGCGCCCTTCAATGTGGTAGTCACCGATCACGCAGTTCAATTGCGGAGCACTGACGACACGAGTGGTGCTCTGTACATCGATGGACAGTCGCGACAGCGTTGGCCGCGGGCAGGGGCTCGGTCGTGAGGTCGAAAGCGGGTCTTGATAGGGTTTTGGAAGAGAACCCAGCCGCACAGGTCGCGTGAGACCTCCTGTTGGACTCATCTGATGGGTTGCCGGCAAATGTTCGGCGGACAATTGCTGGAGAGTGGCGTGTGGTTGTGGATGATCATGTACAGGCGACGAAGAGGCAGGCGCTTTGACGGATCCCTCTCTCAGTAGGAATTTTTGAACGGGAGTGGCATGATCATGGTCGGGAAAATCGCGACGCACACGATTAGGGGTCATGAGCTGCGCGAAACTGTCGTGACTTTCGAGATCGTCCGTGTCGCAGGCCGAAAGCACGGGCGATCTTTGAGGCGAGTCCGATGGAAGGTGTCGAGTATCTGCCGGGCGTTGGTCGGGGGACGACAGCATCAGTGAGCTCGCGCGAGAACAAGGGCGTTCAAAGAAACCGCTATCGGGCAAGGGTGGTGAGAACGGCCGAGGGTTGTCGACCTGGCGCACCACAAAGGGGTCTTCCGACTCCTCCTGTATGTGACGAACGCAAAGCGCTCGAGCATCTTTGGCGGTTGGAAGGGCCGTCAGGGCTTCGAGGTAGTGTCGTTCGGCATCGTCGTAGGCTGGTAATTTGGCCACTGAATTATGATGCATCATCCGCGCAACCTCGTTGAAGCAGAGACCCAGGTAGAAGTTGATGTAGGCGTCCTGGAGCGGATGTGTGTGCTCGTCGACGCCGGCGTTGGCCTTGAGAATGTCGCGGCAGAGCTGGATGCACTGGCGATACTTTTCTTGGATGAACAGAGTCTTGATGAGCATTTGGGCGTTGCGCCAGTCGTCGGCGGACGACGCTGCTGCTGCTGTTGTTGTTGCACGCGCCATGTCGTCTTGATCATCGCACGCCGCGATGCGCGGCTCACTTGGAGATGGATGCACGGGAAGAACAGAGTCGAGGTAGGTGGCATGCAGATTGGAAAGGTGCTGCCAAGGCAGCCGCAGACGACTATTAACTTGTGGTGCAGGGAATGGCCTCGATGGGTCTGCCATGCGCAAATGACATTCGATCTCGCATCGCGGTGGCACTGCGCAACGTGGGCGTGCCGCACAGCAGTAGACTCGCTGGTCATTTCTTCACCTACCCAACGGCGGCCCGTCTATTTATGTTGTCGCAGCTTCCGCGTCCGGTGTCGGCATCCACACGTGAAATGGGCGCCGCATCACTGCGCAGCTCAGGACTCGTCTCTGTGACATTTGGAGGCCCTATTTCCCGCCCGGCCAAGTGTTGCGAGCCGCGTGTAGAGGACGGGTGGGATGAAGTCAGGCGTGAGGGCGGAAGCGATGTGGTGGTGGCGGCGGCTCCCCGTGCGGGTAGTTGACGCAACCCCCGACCAGCATCTGTGGGCAGTCTATAGTAACTAAGCCGCTCTGGGCCATATTCATCAATGTTACAGCTTTTCGATAGGAATCCCCGTCGGCATTTAATTATCATCGCTAACCCGAATCACCAAGGGTGGACCGCAATGTGTGGCCGGGCCAGAACCACAAGACGTTGGCCTCCGTTTCCTCAGATGCAACTGCCAACAACGTCGTTTGACTCTCTTGGACCGAATTGTGCCTCGCGATACCGTTGTCGAATCGCAACGGATCCCGGCTCCGTCTTCCGCATTCTGCGATCCAAATTGAAGCGAAGTGCCACTACGAGTACAATGCAACCCAAAGGCAAGGAGGATGGATGTTTTGCATACCGTTCGCGAGAAGATCACTGCACGCATGTGAAGTATCGGCGACTGTGTTGGACATGTATCCCTTCATACGCCATTCCTTCGCCGCCCTGTACCTCCTACCGAGACACCCTTCACGTCGCACCCTGATCAGCCTCTTCATATTCCTTCTCGTCCAATTCCTCGTGCCAAGAAGTCTCTGCGCAGCCCATTGTCAGCAGAGACCACAGTAATCTTCTCGCCCAACATTTCAAATCCCAGCCCACGCGATCAATGCGAGAAGAGAGGAAAGATATCGGAGAAATCAAACTTACTTCCCAAGCTAATCGCCTGGTGCGCCATCATCGTTGTCTTCGTGCCCCCATGCCAATGCATCTCTCCCGCTGGGATATGCACGACATCGCCGACTCGCAGTCTCCGCGGTTTCTCGCCCTTACTGCAAATCAGCCCTTCGCCAATGGTCACAGTAAGAATTTGGCCGCGTTCGTGCGTATGCCAGTAGCTTCTGGCGCCGGGCGTGAAGCACACGTTGTTGCCCATGCAATCTTCAGCGGAGAAGATTGGGTCCATGTGTACGCTGCCGGTGAAGGTCTCGGTGGGTTGCCGAGAGGGCGCTGACGGTTTATGGGAGGCGCGTGTTAATTGCATCTTGTACTTTTGCTTTCCAGTTCTGGAAATTCAGTTATTCGAATGAGGCTTGTTGCTATTGCAGAAGGGAAGGTCTTCGTTGTGTTCTCGATGTTTCGGCATCTGTTAGTAGATGATGTAAAGAGCATAGAGCTCTCTCCACGTCAAGCTGTACCGACATCGCAGCTCGCTGGATGCTCACCGAGCTCCCAACAGCACAGCACTGGCACGCTATGTTATCTTGCTGAGTGTTGGAGTTACTGTCGGAGCACCACCTTCATGAAATGCGTATTCTCCAGCGGGGTCTCATAGTACGCTTCCGTCTCCACAAAACCCAGTGACGTGTACAAAGCTCTTGCAGACTCCATAGTCTCCAATGTGTCAAGCACCATCGCGTCATATCCCAATTTCGAAGCTGCAGCAATAACCCTCTCAGCTAGCGCTTTGCCAATGCCCATCCCGCGACCCTTGGAATGGACATACAGTCGTTTCATTTCGCAGATATTTGAGATGCCCAAAGGTCGTAGACCTACGCAGCCTATGGCTTCGCCAGCGTTGTCTCGAGCAAGATACAGAGCTCCTGCGGGCGGTGCATATTTGCCCGGCATGGACGACATTTCGTTGTCGAAGTCTTGGAACTGGAGGTCAATGCCGAGCGATTGAGCGTAGATCTTGAAGAGTATGATTGTATCGGCAAGGTCTTCTTGGTTCTGCACGGCTATGATTGTGCAATCGGACATTGTTGTAGATCTGGACTCGGTAGTTACGGTGAATAAGTTTCGTGGGCCGCGTTGCGAATGATCGCTGAAGGGGTCGAGTCATATCCGAAAGGCTTTTGTCAAGAAGAAGGGCGCGCTGTTCGGGCCCGTCCTGTACTCTCGGCACGCATCCACCGTCACTGACTTACTGTCTCTGTGGCTGATGAAGAAGTAGGTCGGAGTAGTGTAATAACGTTGGATAGCGCGTGGTGATCGGGACACTGGAACTTCAACTCCCACAGGATGTTTTGCTACGCATACCTCTCAAATATGCATCGATCGAGGAGATGAGCGGTGCGTTAGAGTCGCAGAGATGGCCTCTTCAAACGGATGACCTTTTAGTACCAGGTTGCCCGTCGGCCTTCGGCCAACGGGCAACCTGGTACAAGGTCGTATCTTCGCTATGACTACTTTGATGGATCCGAAACCGACGTCCACCGAGTCGGTACGCATTCAGCTATCATCATCATATCTCGCACATTCAGGCTGAACGTACCGCCATAGCTCATGGCGGCGTGCTTGCGGGCTGAAGCAGTGACTGATTACAGGGGCGAGCTGACGGGTCATCATCTAGACATTCGCCAGAATATGTCGCCCGGCACAATGTAGGGAACACCATCACCCAGCCCAAATCACGAAGGGCACTTGTCGTTCATTGTCGTAAGAGGGCCAGTCGGCGACCCACGCGGATGCAAGGCGCATCCCACAGACTGCATTTAGCCCCTCATCGACCAAACCCACCGAATCCAGCCCCATCCTTCTTGAAAAACCGTCCAATATTCCTCAAGTTCTCATTCAGGGTAGCAGCCGGACTATCACCATCTATACTAGACCTCGCAGGCCCGCCCACAGGCGGCGACGTCGTACGACTCGCAACACTCGTCGAAGTAGCACCGTCTCTACCAATACCAATGTTCGGCGTCGAGAATCGATCACCTGCATCTCGCGCAGCATTCATGAGAGCAGTGCCAAAATTTGATGGGTCGAACCTGGCCGGCAGCGAAGGTGTCGAATTCGCGATAGCATTGTCCTTTAGAGCTGCGAGACCCAGACCAGCTGTGGTGGGCGCAGACTGATTTGTGAACTGCAAAGCTGCAATGAGCGGATTGCTGACCTGTAAGTTTTCGTTCGCTGAACTGGCTTTGTGGGCGTTGAACAGTTCGATGAGGTGGCTCTGCTCTTGCTTGCGCGTGATACCTTTGAGCTCCAGCATTTTACGAAAATTGGCTTCAGAACGGTCGCGGATGTGTATGAGATACGCCTGGACCAAACCTTCAGGGGGTGACGCGCGGACTTGTAAGGTTTTCAAGATCGGATCGAGCTTGCCTGCGCTTTGGTTGACGCGCTTTACGAAAGCCTGGTTGACGGGCGGGCCATCTTCATCATTCAGTGTTGCGAGATCCGACAGGCCTTTCTTGAGCACGTAGGTGTCGAGGAGCATCTGCTCAGATCCGGTCTCGGAAACGGGTCTGCATGCTACGATGTTCGTAATGTAAGTCGTGGTCAGGACATCGACCAGATTATCGCAATATGCTCGCGCGTACTGCGGCTTGTGGAGCAAGCGCAAAATATCTTTGCTGCGATGCTTGACGCGCGTGAGAAGTGAAGAGACGTAACTGCTCTGGTCGCCCACACTCTCCATTTTGGCCCATTGTATCGAGCGCATTTCTCGCCAGGCAGGCTCGCACTCCGCTTCCGCTTTGTGGACCAATGCGCGTATCGACGCGGAAGCGACGCCCATGAAGGTATCGGCCTGAGCTTGGAGGTCGACCTTATCTCGCAAATCCTCGTCAATTCGAGATTTGATTTTCTCCTCAAGCTGATTTGTGGTCGTGTAGCAGTAGTCAGCAGTGTTCAGGATGATGACCGCATCTTCTACACTGGGCCCGCCAGTCTTCTCGGAGAGGAAAAAGAATAGAACTTGTTGTGCGTACTGATCGAGATATCTCCCAAAAGTGTCCGAGAGCTCAGAGAGGCGACCACCCGTCGACAGCTTCGCGCATTGCGCAAGCGTGACACGGTAATGATGGAAAAGCTCCGTAGATGAGGGAATGACCAGCTGCGAGTGGAACTCCTCTTCCGGCGGCCGAATGTGCTGTTGTCGGTACTTGGGAATCAAGGACGCGAGCTGCTTGTCCTGCGATTCAACCCACACGCTCAGGTATGGTTCAAAAGCCTCAGAGATGGCCTGACTGAAGCCATGCCTCTTCTCTCCCTCGGCTCCAGACGCAACAGTGTCCATACTAGATCTTGATTCGCCAGAAGAAAATCGCCTTTCCAGACTGTGCTCAAAGTCCAGTGTTTCCTGCAAGCACGACAGCAGGAGGTTGACGTCTGGTGGCTGTCCATCCGCACGGCGCATGCTTTTCTTCAGTATTTCCTTGTAATCGTCTCTTGTATTCTCGCAATATGCGTTCGCTAGCATCTCGTTGACTTTCCATTCTCGCGGGAACAGAGCGGCGTGCTCGGCATCGTATGTCTTGAGCATTCGGTTGAACCACGAATACCGCCTCGCGATGTTGTCCAAACTTCCAGCCTCATCGTTGCCGCGAAATACTTGCCGGTACTCCCTCAACTGCGTATTGCAATACCACGTGATGAGTCTCGCGCGAGCATGTTCTCCCAAAGCATCCATGACCTGGCACGCTTCATTCAGCATGCTTCTCTTCTGCTGCACCTCGCTCCTGGCAAATGTGACCTCAAAATCTTCGCAGACTTGCTCCAGCAGCTCTCGCTGCACTTCACTGACATTCTTGGACAGCGTAGCGATCTGGTCAATGCTTCTATAGCTTTTGAAATGGGCCATGAGTTGGATGACAGCTTGCAGGAGATGGGCGCATTCGCGATACTGTCTCGTCTCGGACAGTCCTCGCAATTGCTCATATGCAGTCGTGAGCATTTGGAGTCTCTTCAGTGCCGTCATTGAGAGGGTAAGATTCCGTTTCGTGCTGTCCAGGCGCTTGATGTCTGCCGTCATCTCGGTGATGGTCCTCTCCGTCTCCAGCGCTCTTTCCCGCACCCCGTCAATCTTCGCGAACAAAGTTGCGAGCTCGGCTTTGGCATCTTGAATGCGGCGGACGCTGTCGCCATCCGAGGTTGTCTGTGCCGTGACGAGCGAGGAGATGGACGAGTCGACGGAAGCTTCATAATTCTGGAGCTGCTTTGAGACTGCTGGAACGGACGAGAGGGTCGAGGGGTGCGAGAAGAGTGCGTTGAGATGATCTATCGGGTCGTAGTCGACTATGGAATCCTCAGCATGTGCGCAACGAGATGCATTGACGTGTTGAGCGTTAGCTATGGATGCCTACCAGCATCGAGGGAGTCGAGAGGCACGTTGCTGTCTCCAAGCGCCATTGAGATTTAACACGCCGCATGCGTAGACATGTGAAGTCACAAGACTTGCCCCAAAATCGACTGTTCTCTTCTCTAGCCAAGGACCGGTTGCGTATGCGATCAACTGGTTGTCGACAGCTGGACGTTGATGCGTGCCTGACCGCCGGACTTGAGCCCGCGCAGCTGCACCTCTGTCCTCACCCTTTGCATTCTTCTTCGACTCTGATGAGTCTAAAGGCTTTCTGGACACCTACGCAGACAGTGGGCTCCATCTTATTTTGGCTCTGGCTATGTAAACAATCATTCCGGCGCAAGCCAAAGCCCTGGTACCAGATCAAGTAGCTGGTTGAAGAAGCAGTATCCATACTGCTCCCTCTGGTAGGCCCGCAAATTGCAGTCGGGATCCTACCGCCCTCCATCTTCAGTGGTACTAACAAGTGCTCAACTTTCCCAGCGCAATCAAGCTTCTTTTCAAGCACCTTCCGTAAAGCTCACGGACTCTGGATACTTCCTCGGCCTCCCTCTCGCGCCCACGCCGGCATGCTCCTTCTCCCAAGGGCGCTTCTTCGACTCGACCAGCTTGTTGACAAGCAACACGTCCCGTCCATCGAATCTCGCACTCAAGTGTTGAGCCAGTGCCACAATGGCGAACCCAGCATGTCTCAGCATCTCTACCTTCCAGCCTTCGTCTTTGTCCTGCACCGCTGGCACAGCAGTACTTCGGCACGGGCCGTTGATGCGCACAATCAGATTCTCGCCCTCAACCTGCTGCAGGATGCTCAGAGCCATATCTTGTCGAACCTCCATAATGGGCTCTGTGCCGTGCAGCGAATCGAGCGTCTTGAGAATGAACCACTGACGCCGGCCGCGATGATCATTGTATTCTGGTTCCGGGCCTCTCTGCACAGGGACGTGTATAGAAGGCGAGGTCGGGTTTGCGCGGATGCCGAAATGAATCTTTGCTGCAATGAACATGTTATCTAGAGCCTTTTGCCCGTAATCGAACAACAGAGCGCTAAAATGTTCGTCTTGTGGATCGCGTTGCAAAGCACGACCTTGGATTGCCATCTGGATAATGGCAACTACCAGTTGCGCCCTCTTTCTCCAGCGACTGTCTTCCTCCATGCCGGGATTGGACTTTGCCGCCTTCGCATGCGGTGGAGCTACGAAAGATAAGGCGAGCAACTCTTGCAGCACACTATCCAGCTTCTGTTTCTGTGATCTCTGCTCTCCCGACAGCGCCAGGTTCGTCACTCGAATATGCTCCCGGTAATTAGAAAGCAGTGTGACGGCTCCTGTTCCAGGAATGTTTTGAGCCCAGAGCCGCACAGATCGCTTTGCCCACCCAATTGGAATCATCTCATTAAACCAGGCAGCGTACCAGCGAGAAATGCGGACTAGGGCCAGGAGAATGCAATCGAAAAGGGTATATCTGAGGTGCGTCTCCTTTGGCCCTTGGGGAAAGCTCACAGCGTCTAGCCACAACATTTGCCCGTTCGAGAAGTGTGCGGTCGTGGCCTTTCCGGAACACAGTCGAAGTACGTCGGCTGCGAGGTCTACCAATTCAGATCTGTTCGAGTCCATCGTCAACAGCTCACACATGTCTCTACGCAGGACGTGTAAGCGGAGCGCAAGTGGGTCGTCGTGGTATTTCGGATCCAACTTCGACGCGTTTCCTGGGCGAAAGCGCAGCCTCGCCAGGTTCTGTTCTTCGGAGGGATCTCGCCGGGGAGCCAGCGCCCACTGTGCGGCGTATCCGGTCATTTGGATCGCGTCTTGACATGCCGTATCGAGCTTCCATATATCTGTCGGGCGGAGGTCTGCGAAGGTCTGCTTGTCGATCGCTCTGCAATCGAGTAGGATCTCGAACATGAGAGAAGAGCAAAGCTCAATGCCCTGGCCCTGCGAGTACGCGTGAGAGAGGTTGAGAAACTTGGCCTGGAGTTTCTCAATCAAGGTGGCGCCCAAGGCGCCGGCCGGCTCTGGCTCTGGCATCGTGGCTGCTCGTG
>ANSM01008006.1:0-10140 GCA_000347735.1 Cercospora canescens BHU
CCCCCCCCGGTTGCACAAGAGGCTCTGTCGTACCACAGTACCCAGACCCAATTAGTGTCTGGAAACAGCATTTCTTGAAAAAGGTGGCTTGATAGAATACGAGACCATAGGAGGTGCAATGCCGCGGATTTTGGCATGTGCGCACTGCAGCTGCTGCCATGGACGCCGCATTAGTGACTCGAGTGACTTGGCTGAGCCATCAGACATGGAGCGCACTCAAAAAGTTTGAGCGGGCATTTGGGCTACCTTAGTGCTCTCTCAGACTTCACTGCCAATCGACCAAATACATATATCCTCATGGAACGGTGAAAGATCTGGCAGAATATAGCGTGGGCTAAACCATTGAAGAGCTGAAAAGCATTTAGCTTGACATCTTGTGATCTCACCGTCCTCTGTTGCACGGTGCGCTCTGACAACGAGCGCCAAAGCTTCTTTTCTTAGACGCTGGCCATGCAATGAAACTTACGACGTAAGCAGCGCTAACGTCTCCCGGTTTCAGCCATGAGCAGACTCTATGCAGTTTGGCACATTACGGTATGCCAGTAGCCATAGCAGGAAGTGACCTGTGACTGCAAGGTAGCCACACCACAATCCCCGTGTCACGCCTGCGCGACCCAACTACAACTCAGCTTCTCTGGTTCGTGTGACTTCACCCGCAGTGAGCATCGTGATATTTTCCTGCAGGTTTAGACCAATGGTCAGACCACCGGGCTGTATTATCGCCAACAGTACACTACATACTCATGTCGCTGTCCATGACAGTTGTGCAATGTCCAGTTTGCACATCCAGATAATACGATGTCTTGTGGCACGGGCTTTGCATGGCCTAGCTTGACAGCTACTGACTAATGCGTGATGCTGACCAAGACTTGCCATGCACATTGTCTGCAGTAGCTAGACTTTACCGATCTATCAGAAGGGAATACAGCCTACACGCAGTCAGCACACACATCACATCTCATTTCGAAAAGGGGTCGAGATGCGTTACATGTGCATCGATGGTATTTTCACTACTATCTACCCCACAAAATAGAATATGCCAATTTTGGGAATGGGAGGAGGGGCGACGAGTGTGGTTGATAGCGACCGTCATGTGGCCGCAACGCTGTGACAGTGTCTTAGCTAGGTCTAATTCATGTCCTCTTCCCTTCAGATACTGTAGTGACCGTCAAAGAAAACCCTATCACTGCTCAAGTGAATGGATGCAGCATCATTGCCGCAAAATTGCCATGCCACGACGCTCTTGATCCATCAATCTCAACCTCTTCTTGTTCACGCCGCATCGACTACTTTCCCCGGCAGCGAGATTCGTCCTCCTGCTTCCACGTGCCCTCTTTGCCACCGCAAACCTCTCGAGCTCAATTGAATGGGTTGTTCAACCTCTGACTCGTGCCCTTCCTTCCCTCATCACGCGCCCTCCAACCTTGAACCTGGACGTATTGGATGTCGCGATCCAAATTCCAAGTCCTAGTATTGGTAGTGCGTCGATTCTGGTCATTGGCACGATATATATCGGAGCTTCGTCTCCCGCCGTTGTTGTTTCCACCATTCCCATTGCCATTCCCTCGGCCATTAGGGTAGATGAAGTACTGGCCTCTAACATCTCCGTCTCCGCGCCGAGTGTCGTCAAGGACGATCCTAATACGGACGCGACGGCGGTTGTTGCGATAGAAGGTTGCGTAGATGCAGGCACGGTAACCAGAGTTGTTGTTGTTATTGTTGCTGTTTCGCGGCACGCAGATGCTCACGGTGCGCTCATCGTTGTTGTTGCCTCCATTATTGTTGCCATCATCGTCGTCATTGTTGTTGTTGTTGTCGTCATCGTCGTCGTTTGGGCGCTGTGGAAGTGCGATGGCATCGCGCTCAATCATTGCTGGTTCCGATAGAGCGAGGGTGTCTGGATCTGCCACCGCCAAAGCGTTCGGCGCTGGGGCAGCGAACGATAAAAGCGGAGACCGCAGCAGGATTAACGCAGCCAAAAGGCTCTGAATTTTGGTGAAGTGCATTGTGCGCAGGGTACTATGTGGATTGAATAAGAGAACTGGTGCTTGATCACCTTTTGCCACTTTGCTGTTGGATCTGGAGTGACTTCTGCGACACGCTGCCGTCTATGACATATTTATACAACCCAACAGCAGGTATGGGTCTTCAATTTGTCTGCAAAGTCGATGTCAGTCAGACTCACCACTAGTATCGAACCCCACACACATCGTATGGGCAAAGTAGCAAGGCTTTGGACCCGTGCAACTTCGCCATCGCCATTTGCCTTCACAGCAAACAAAGAAATCCAAAGTGCGTGGATCACCATCAGGAACATTTTGTTGACTCAGTCGTTTGGATCTTCTCGGAATCGTTGCCCGTTGGTCGTAGATGTTGCATCAATGTCGGCTTGGGCGGAGACCTGGATAGCCCTGGTATATCGGCACGTTGTCCAAATCGACCCCGTTGTTCGATAACAGTCAGCAACATGGCCTGCAATTGCTACTTTCTCCAAGAAGTGCATTGGCAAGATCACATCGCCACAGCCAGTTGCAGACGTCAGCAGGTGGCAGCTAGTTCGTGACTATAATGATTGGTGCGCGATACACGGGCGCCCTTGCATTAGGTTGTTGAGCGCATTAAGGATCAAGCCACATTGAGAGGCTGAATAGCTCTTTGTCAATCGTTCGTCTCTAGTACGCCCCGTAGCATTCCGTCGGCGGAATTGAAGTCCGGAGAGTCGCAAAGCGCCGTATTGCAGATTACTGAAACCGACAAGCTGCATTACTCGTGCAGCTGACGGAGCTGTGGTGTCGCCACAGCCTGACCGGTGCAGCAGAACCCTTGTTTACAGCCCCAAATGCCTCGGGCGACCCAGTGAAGGAATTGATGGCTATCTGCTGTGCTAGGGGCGGCAGTGGTGATGTCACATACCCCAATACTGTGTCAGTGCTCCTGTTGCTCTATGCCTCCGCCTACCACAGTCCCACTCTCCGTCCATAACTTGGTCTTTCGTTACTCAGGTACATCCTCCCCATTTAGTCCCTCTAGAAACACGGCAAAAGAGTCGCGACCTTCTTCTGTGTTCCTATCGTCCCCCCCTGCTCAGCTAAGTCATCCTCGCAAATCACGCCACACTTGCGGTGATTCCAATGTCTGCATTTCTTGGACATTCGTTGTCTCTGGGCTAGGTTTTGCGTGTAAGCCCAATGTCATAATCTTTAGGGGGCCGAATGCCTGTGTCGAGTGCAGCACAGCGTGAAGCAATGTTTCATATCAACTTGTTTGGGAAAATTATGCCCATCATTCACATCAGGCATCTTCAAAGGCAACCAATGTCTAGGATCTGGTATTACTTCCAGGTCGTCAATGTGGACATTTCATGCAGTATGAAAATCCCTGCAACCCCCTTATCTTCGAGTGAAATTCCCGGCTGGCCATCCGACTTCTCTTTTGGCTGACTGAGATGATCATCGTTTCTGTGGGCTTCGAACGCTGGAGCACAGAGTACCATATGCTTAGTCAAATCGGAGGCCTGGTTGCCGGGTCTCCCAGCAGCTTCGAATCCGAAGAGAACCTCAGCGATCAAACCGAATCCAGTGCAGAGGTTTGGTTGGCCCATGCGAGGATAAGTGTGTGCGGGAAATGATTTATACGATTCCGGTATGGGCGGCTACGACGCATGAAATTGTAGCCTTCCTATTGGAGATCTTCCTGCAGCTGGCGTGTCGACCGCAGCTCGGTACATCAAACCTTAGGTCAAACCAAAAGCACCATTTTTCTTTGAGACTGCGTCCGAGATTCGCTTGCCAGGTGCTGCCATTCTGGTTCCGCATCCTGTGTATCTGCAACATCAGCAGGAGGCACGATGCCCCAGTATGAGGGCCTCAGCTTAGACATTGTCGGATTGTTGTACCTCTCATCTCCAGGAAAAGATACGTCTTGGCATACACAATCAGCTCATACGCTTGCCACCGTATGATTTTGGAGAAACTTGTCTTGTTTGTCATCGAAATTCGTTTCTCCATCATAAAGTGTTTGATTGTCAGACATCGATGATAATCGAACATCCCTGATAGTGGATTCGATCCGAGCGCAAAAATCGAACTCGTGATCGCTTGAAGATGTGTACTCTTGTACGTTGTGTAAAGTAAGCGATGATCTCGTTCACCAGTGCGTATGATTCGGCAAACAAATCCCCATCCTTGCTTCGGTTTCGCAAGATGTGAGGCCCACTGCGTATCCTTAAGGCTCTGTACATGAGCAGAGACAGAGCCAAGAACAGCGTATTGGGTGGAGAGAGTCCCCCATAAACCTTGTGGACTGACGAAGGGTGTCATTCGCTGTTATGTTTCGACTTGCAACTGAACACTGAGATCTTCCCGTCTAGTTGGCTTTCTGAAGAAGTATAGAGTGACGCTATGCTGCGTGAGCAACCTCGCACATGAAATTGATTGCGGAATTGCCTTTGCATTCTCTTTTTCCCGACGAATTAGCTTACAGCAAGATGTACGAAACAAACTTCCAACACTAAGGACTTTTGTCCTCCTCCTTAGAAGAAGGCACTGACCACGGAAAGGTAGAACGCATTCGATCGAATCGAAGAAGGGTCAGCGCGTGTTGCCTTGTACTGATAACATCCTTCCGCTAGCGGCGCAGCGAAGGTGACGATGCCTTCATCGTTTGCGACGGCACCGTTGAGTACCGCGCCAGCCGCTGGAATGCCTTCTGAGGGCCCACGATAGCGGCGATCTGTAATTCTAACCATGACCGTACCTCCTGGCTGCACTGCTGCATAAGCTTCAGGAATGTAAAGGCTAGGGGAGAATGGAAACGGTCCATCAATGGTATACATTACTCGATCCCCGTGAGTGAGCTGAGTCAAGCAGGGCCCCGTCTCGATCCCTATAGTCTCATTGACTGTCCCACCCCATGCTCGAAATGGAAATCCCTGACTGCCCGTCTGGCTGATGAAGTTGACGCTGTCGAATTGACCTAGCACATAAGTGAAGCCTTCTTGCGCGGCAGCTGCATCGATCAACCCGCCGGCGGTGGATCCAGGTCCAGAATTTGCAGGATTGCTGGTGCCATCGCAGCTGCGTGTGCCTCCCGGGTTTGTGGTCACCTGACGCGGATCTGCAGCGATGCAGTCATCGAAGATGTTGCCTTCTTCTCCGCCCTCGATTTGCAAACGTGCATTGACCCAGGTCGGGCGAGGGTCGACTGCGCAAGTGATCGAGCCACTCCCGTACGTCGAGATCGAAGAGATGCCGCAGTTGTGAACAGTCAAAGACTGACATACGGTCTGTGTGCTTATCTCTGTCTCGGTTGTCGTCGTGACTACTGGTGGCTGCGTAAATGTCCATTAGCATCGATGATCATTTCGAACCGAATTTGATGGCCTCACCGGGGTTCCAGTAGTGACAGTGGATGTTAAGGTTGTTGTAGTAGTAGTCTTTCGAGCGGTAAGATAACAAGAACAAGCACTGCTGATCTTTGCGTGAAGAGCCTTTCCTGTACCGCATCTATTGTTGTGCAAGACGTGAGGAAGGGCAGGCTGCGGAGTGCGCTTTGCTGGTGGTGGGCTCAAATCACCAGCCTCGCCACGGATTGGATAGTCACGACGTGTGTTTAGGGTCCTGAGGATGGTAGAGCCACAACCTTGAGTCACAGTAGAAATTTGAGTGATTGTGCTCGTCTCTGTTTCTGTCGTTGCCTCGGGCGTGACTGTGGACGTAATAACAGATGTGCTCGTGCGAGTCGATGTCTTCGGTGTACTTTTGATGTACTTCTGGCAGAATATAGATGCGAAGTTGGCAAGAGGCTTGCTCAATCTGACTTGCTGGAAGCATTTGTCTGTGGTTTGTAAGTGAATGTGGACTCGCGTGTATCATTACTGTCCATACCAGCAGGGCAAGGGGGCCGTGGATAAGTGTAGCCTTTCGGTGGCACGGCAAGAACAGGTTCAAGCACAAGAAATGCAGCGGCCGCGAAAACTGGCAATGAAAGAAGACGCATTGTCACGTACGAGGTCGGTATCAGAGCATCACCAGTAAGTGTGAATGAGATAGAGCTGATGGACGGACTGCAGTTATCATCGTTCCGCGTAGCTTGGCGTGACAAAGGGACTTGCGCTGCGAGGCGCTTTACCAAGCCTTGACTTCATCGCATCGCTCTGGCTGAAAATCTGTATTGGGTCCAACTCGTGCCGAGCGACTTGGCTATACCATCCCCGCGTCAAGATGGACATTTTAGCGACAGAGTCTGACGGCCTCTGACTTGAGGGTCATGCGGATGCAAAGTGAGCTATCGAATCTCTGCCGGACAGCTTCATTGGGACTAGCCCGAACCTTGTCGCTCATTGTGGGAGGTTTCAGAAGTACCAAGAAGGTGACTCAAGCCATCCGCGATTTCAAATGGCAAAAGCCGCGGATATGCTTTGCTCTTGAAAGTCCAACGCGCCTGGGTGCTTACGACTCTCTCTCTCTGATCGACATTTTCAGTTCTGTGCAGAAAGGCAAAAACGGAACACCTTGATACTCGTCTGGAGTCTCATGCATCTTCCTGGGGCGCTGGCCCAGCGAAGAAGAGATGGTATGGCATACACCTTCGTATGTTGGTCGTGTGGCCTGCGCGCAGCGGAACGCTCAAGAGTCTTAGAGGCGGCGGGCCGACGGCGAGAGAACGAAAGCTATTCTCGTGTCGCTGGACCTGTGTTAGATCAGATTTTGTGACACGCAACAATCGCTAGCAATCTGTTTACCTTTCGTTGACATAGATAAGCAAGTTTTTACCGTACTATCCACCACAAATGCAACATGACCAGCTTGCACCATTCCCCAGATGCTCTGTGGAGACACGCCGACACTAGCAATGGTCGTTTCCAGGTCACCAGCACCGGCAACCATCGACTACGCCTTTCCACAAAATGGCCCTTATAGTAGGTGGGAGCGGTACAACTCGAGGTGGCTGACTACTTCCAGCCATGTCGTCCGTGGTGCCTCAGCCGGTCATCTGCCCTCTTTGTCTGCCGATAACGTTAGGTATGTTCTAAGCTACCACTGCCAAATCCGCACAGGGTGATGCTGGCCGAAAGGATGTGTTCCCCGGTAGGGCTTGCACCGAAGTCCATGAATCGGCAAAATATGCCACCGCGCCGTGGCGACCATATCTCGTTGCAGCACTGTTATTTGTCCAGCAGCAGAGGTCCAGCTTTTGCTCATGCGACGCAACATTGACGTTGCAATTCGAGATCGACGAACGAACTCGTCCGTCCGACCAGTCACTTCGCGATCGGTGGCTACTCGTTCTCGCTTCGGAATTTTTCCGAGGACTCGAGCAAAGATTTTGAGTCCGGGGTTCACATGATCCCGTCGGGAGCAAAAGTGTTAAAAGCAGGCATGTCGTGCGTCAGAAAATAGTTCCAGTCAAACTGTGAATCGTTGAGGGCGTCCAAATTCCAGTCCTCACTACTTGCTGCAGTAGGAGGATTCTCTTCGACTGGCTGCGCAGTAGTGCCGTTTGTGTGCACCTGTTGTATCTGTCCTGCTCTGAGGTGTTCAGGTTGTGGATCCTCAGATCGTGCGCGCTGTATGCTCAATGCGAGTACGTGCGAGTCCTCATCCTTGCGCTTTTTGGAAAGGCGCACGAGGAAACGGGCAGTCTTCAACGAATCCTTCATCGCTCCAGTCTTGAAACGATCCACGACGTATTCGAGCGTCCGCATGGCGGTAGCCAGGTGGGACAGTGACTCTTTGCCATCCATGGCAAGAAACACGCAGATGACTTGGAATGGAACATTCGCAACATGCCACCAGGGCATTCCCTTCTCCGCCATTCTCCTTGCTGCTTGCAAACCATTCAGGCCAATATTCAGAATGGTCTTGACGACGTCAGGGGAAAGATTCGGATTTGCGAGCCGCAATCGCCTGTACCCACAAAGACCGAGATTTGCCTTTGAAAGCGCAATTCCGTCATGTTTCGGTTCGTATGCATCCAGCTGCGTTAGAAAGTCTTCCCACTGACCTGCTTTGTCGCCTTGCTCGGGGTCCAGACAGCAAGATATACTATACAGTTCAATGTAGTCCTTGGTGTAATCACCTTCCCCACACGAAGGTAGTCTAGCAGTGATGCCACGGAGCGCCACTCTCGTCCGGCCATACTCGAAACTCACCCAAGAGTTCAGCATCCGCGCCACCCAAAAGGATCGGCGTCTGAGCTCGGGATCCGCGCAGTCGTTCGTTGCAGGGTGCAGAACCGAGCTACTGGCCTCAAGCTGCAACCCTATTGACTCCACCAGATGCATTGTGGTACACGTCGCCATCCATGTTGCATGCGGATGGTCAGTAGTTCGTAATACTAGGCATCGTAGAATCCACGACTGTACATCAGTCAGTGTAGGCGGCACCATGGTACTTGTGCTTTCGAGGGCTATTTTTTGAGCATCCACCAAACGTGGCAAAAGCTGGACCAAAGGGTTGTTGTCTGAATACAATATGCCAAGCGCCGCAATGCCACAGAGCACGTGGTCAGGGACATCGCACTCCGCCGGGTTGGTCCATCGCGCGCCTATGCAGGCATTGACGCGACTCTTGTTCAGGAAGCCGTATATAGGGTGCACGTTGGTGAAGTATAGCTTCGCGAGTTGTTCCATTTGATGGCGGTTCAGGAAGTCGGTAATCGGGGCCACCGCAGGGCGGACGTACTGACTACTCCCCAGATTCCACCCGAATGTGAACAGCTTAGGTCCACTGGACGGATCGAGTCGCATTCCGAGGAGCCGAGTAAAGGCAATGCCGGAGTTGGCTTCGAGCGCTCTCATCTTTGATAAATCCTCCATGCTTGGCGCTTCATTTTCGGGGTGTTCATGTTCCTCTCGATTCATCTGGGCATCGGCAATAGCATGCTGCTCAACGAGTTTGCTGCGTTTCCGCGGGTGCTTCTCGAAATAGCACCTAGGAGCCACTCAGCATCGTGTAGCGGGCGGTCTGAGCAGCTGACGGTCTTACTTGTATTCGAACTGGGTGCACATGTTGCACGGCATATTGCCATCACATCGCCGCTTGCGAAGTCGACATGGCTCACACGCCTGCTTTGCACGCTGACGTTTCTGTCCTTGGGCTGTCGTATCGCCATTGGTCGTTGCTGGCGCAATTTCCTCACCGTGTACGCCGGGCATATTAGTGGCAGCTGTCGTGGACGCGCATATGGGATGGACATTGAGATTCCGTCCTCGATCACTGAGCGACGATGCAGTACGACTCCCGGGACAGGTCTAGATTTCTCACGGACAGTGGTGATGTGCGAGGTCACGACTGGCAGTGAGCACGAGCACTGAAGGGAAGCGGTTCTTCCGTGTGGCCCCGCATCTAGCAGGAGCTTGTCTGATAGGTTCCGGCCTTTCGTGCTCCACCATCACGACCGCCTGTCCGATGACTGAGGTATCGATGATATGAGCCATGATGGCGGGAGAGACTGTGCGCAAAACAGACTAGTGCCTCAAGTCATTGCGTGGCCCAAAGCCCCTTCTGAGAGAATACGCTCCAGCATGCGAGACTCGTCGACTGTCAGGACGGTGAAGTCACGTGATGTAATTGCTGGTGACTGCCCACCCACCAGCAACACTTGCCAGACATCGTTTGGCGACTTGGAAGTGGGCGACATGGCCGGAATATCGTGGATGCTATGGGGGCGCTCACCTCGCGAAGCGCCATCGCCACCTCAGCACTCGTTTGGTGAGATTTGCGTGTTGGGTGCACGTCAATGCCAGTGAAAACAGACCTTCGAACGCGGGCATCACATTGATGACAGCCAGTACGAGTTCCAGCGCAGGCGTCATGGCTGACTGACACAGCGCGCTGCTCTTGGTATGGCGGATTTTTAGTACTAAAGCTGCAACAACTTAAAATAGATTTTGGCTTTACCGTAGTTTACTTCCGTAAATTGCTAATAATCAAGCGTATTAACTCCGTTTAGTTATACGCGTTTTGTACGTGTCGTCGCCGTATCGCAAATAGCTGTTTACGTAATATCTACCTTACTTCTAGCCTACCTTACTTATAAAGACTACGACTACTACCTTATGTTTAGAACCTTCTAATATAAGCGTGCTACTTGCCTAACCTATATAAAATAAGTTCTTTCTAGTACTTCTCTCTTAAT
>ANSM01008016.1:0-24825 GCA_000347735.1 Cercospora canescens BHU
CGGCAGACTTCGAGGCCTTCGGCTGCGGTGCTGGAACAGAGTGACTTCAGGCCGCAAGACGTGCCGTGGAGATCGGCGAGGAGGTCGGAACCTGGGGAGGTTTCTTCGGGGCCGGCGGAGCGTTTGGAATTTTGGTCGGTGACCTTCTTTTGCATGTTCTTTTGGTTGGCTTCGTAGAGGTTCATCATGCCTTTGCCTGTGAAGTGGAGGGCATATGTTGCGGCGAGGAGAGGGAGGAGACGGGCTTGCACCATGGTGTAGTTGAGGGTTTGATTCTCACCCTTCTCCCATTGTGGTGCATCTCGGTCTTGGAATTGGCGGCGAACGGCAAGGTATCGAGTAGCAATGGTGACACCACGGGCGAGAGTGCTGCCGGACTGAAGGACAATGGTGCTGCGGACCCAGGTGAGAGTGCCGTATACGAGTGCTGGAGATGCGGGGCGAATGTATTTGCTCGTCTTAGGATCGACCGCAGAGAAGCGTGCCAGCATGGCATCGTGCGGCACCTTGACCTTGTTGAAGAGCAGGAAGCCATTGTCCATTGTGTTGTAGCCAACCTTTGGGCCAATGTCTCCGGCGTAAATGTTTGGCAGGAGCTGGTGCGTCTTCAAGTCTCGGATGGGGACGATGAATGGGTGAGGTCCGTATGGCTTGCCATTGATGATGAGCTGTGCCATCACGCAGGCATGGTTGGCAGTTCGTCCGAGAGAACCGATCCACCACTTCGATGCAGTCAAGTGCGGCGAGTGGATGGTGAACGTCTTGTCGTCTGCGTTCCATGTTGCTGTCGTTTCCAGTCCACGCACGTTCGAGCCGTGGCCGAGCTCAGTCTGTGCATAACATCCAATGTGTCTGTATGCCTCTGCAGGCCTCAGATACTTCTCCTGCTGCTCTGGCGTGCCTTGTCCGCGAAGCGTCACCAAATACATGCCCTCATGGAGCCCATATGGCAATGGCTCACTAATCAAGTCATTTGCGACACGTCTGTCCAAGTCTGACCAGTTGTTTTGAAATGCTATTGTTGTCAACCTCTTCGACCTCGCCAGTCCCTTCTCCCACTTGTCCACGCGTCCATCGAAGTAATCCGAGTCCTTGTTGAAAACTGGCTCTGCCTGCAGCACCTTCAATATTCTGTTCTTGCGCTCAAGAGCCTCTTTGCCGTGCAGGAATAAGGATAATTGCGCAGTGTTGACATTGGATTTGTTGCGCTCTTGAGCGAGGAGATCTGTTCCTTGCGGCTCGGACGGCTTCAGGTCTTTGACCCACTGTGGCACTTCGGCGGCCATGATTAGAAAAGGTGTGAAGGAAAGGGTGAAGCTATTGAAAGACGACCGAACACGCGGGCGGGAACAATGGAGATATTTATTCCTTGAAGTGGATAGAGGGAAAGTTCCTCGGCCTTCGTGAAGCACGAGACAGAGGATTACCCAAGGGCCAAGGCACAGATAGATGAGCCGATGTTTATACAGCTCTTACGGTCGAGAAAACGAGATGCGTAGCCTCGGCTTCCGAAATGGAGCACGTCACTGGCTGCTCGTGTGGCCGTATGCCGCCGGATCATGCCGCAGATAAGATATGATTCTATGACGATGGAAGTGAAGAATAGCAGTGCCGTCCAAGCCTTGTCTTCTCGCAAGAATGAAGCCTCGCCGCGCATATCAAATGTGAAGGATCTTTTGGGGTGACTTGTGTTACCTGTGCTGCGAATTGGCTCTGATGTCCAAACAGCGGGTGAACGATCTGATCGTTCGCATGATCGGAACCACCGACGCTTTAACTGTGGCGCATGAACTGTCCGCATATATGAAGGCTGATGCTGGGAGGAGCGTCGTGAGTCTATCCAGAATATATATGTCGGCCTACCTTGCACAAAGACTTCTTTTTGGCTCCTCGTTGAGGCTCTCTGGCTGGGACAAGCAAAGGTGGCGTAGCCGCCAGCGTCAAGCTTGGCGCAAGCGAGTCCACACTTCCCGGCGACTCCTTTGTCCTTGATCCACTGATTTTGGTTGGGAAGCAAAATGTGCACGCTTTCTTCGCGCTGGGAACGACGAAAATTGTTCACCACAATGCCGGACTCATATCGGCCAGATTGGCGAGAGTCAGGAGCGCTTCCTACTGGCAAGGTCTAGAACGCCACACCAACTGTCCCTGGCCACCACCCCCGCTCGTCATGCAGTGCTCGTTGACCGTCGCTGAGTCTGCCGCACTCTGATCTACAGCTAAGAAACCTCTGCTGAGTATGCGCACATCCTAAATGGCGCACTGAGAAGCGCCGATGACGCCCTACGGCCCTATTATATCCCCACCACACCCTCCCTCACGCGCCCATCTGTGTCACATCACCATTGAGATTTCTGACGTACAGCATTGACTCGCTCGCATCCTCACGCCACCGCACCGCACAACCAGACGACTCTCGCTATGGCTGCTGACAAGACCGAATCAGAACACGTCGAGCAATTAGAGAATCCCGAGCATGAAGCGCTCCTGACAGGCGCCTTTGCGCTTGCCAGCTTGTTCAGTAGCTGTGTCGAGGCATTTGGGTTGATACACGCAAATCAGAAATGGGACAAAGAGGAGCAGCTACAATTGACGCGCCTGGGACTGCAGCAGGCTCGTCTGTTAATATGGGGAACCGTCGTGGGCATAGCGTCTCCTCCAGCATCTGTCACGGATCGCAAAGTTCCCAGACATCCCAGCTTGGCATATCCAGACTTGAAGGAGCCCACCTTCTTTGATGCGCGAGATGCACGACTGGACGATCCCGAGTTCCGGACACCTATCGAGCAGACACTCAGCGCTATTGTAGATCGCTCTGCTGCCACCACGCGAGAAGAGATGATGGCCAAGTATGGGTTGAGGCCGGCGAGAAGGTTTGGACCAGTCCTAGAGCAGGCAATGGACACAAATAGGTTGGAAGGATTTCGAGAGAAGTACGCGTTGCTTCGAGAGGTGGCCGAGGATGTTGCACGCATCAACACGCGGCGAAACAATTCCCTGACTTACACGCCGTGGATGCTCGCCGATGTTGGTAAATTTGGCCACTTCATTGACCTGACACAAGAGAAAGTGGACGCCTTGATCAACTTGCTTGACGTGAAGGAGAAAGTAGACAGGGCCATGCGGATGGATATTCGTGTGTTTGGCTGGCATATTGTGCCCGACCGGACGAGGACTGCACAGGACATATCGAAGCTGCGCATGTTGCAAGAAATTTGCAAGACCGATTATCCTGAATACTTGGTCGCCACCCAGCAAGCCTTGGACAACATTAGCCGAGAGGCACGAGAATTCGCCGTTTCTTCTTACATTGTTTCAAAAGAGCAAGCCAAATTTCTCAAATCAGGAGATAATTCCCTCAATGGTGAGGAAAAGCATAAGAAACGGCCAGGCTTGCTGAAGCTCTTCCAATCTTTCAACAAGAAAGACCACCACCGCACGGGCCACAGTCACAGTATTAGTGGCGCGTCCTCGGATCGAACAGATGAAGACATCGAGCCTCCTCGCTCAATGTCAGACGCTGGCCCAAACCTCGGACGTATTCGCAGCAAATCCGTCGGCACCGAATTGGAACTCGACGAAGATATCAGAAATCGTCTCGCACAAATGGACACGCACACAAGCGAGGGAACGAACGAGACGCCAGTATTCGTCGAGACGTTTGGAAAGGCGGTCGACCCGCCATTCGCAAGTCCTACCACGGTGTTGCGACCCGCGAAAGAACCAGGAGTCGTGGAGAGGCACGACATGTACAGAGGTATCGCGAGGACTGAGACGCGGAATTTGCACCAGGCGGATTATTAAATTGTTTTGCTCATTGTTTGATTTTGTTATATACCCATTCGCTGTTTGCTGCATCTACGGGGACGATATGGCGCTGTTCGTAGGTTGTTTGGTATATGAATAACACTGTTTATTGCCAAGCCTGTGAGGCACTCTTCCTCGCTGCGACCCAGGCAAATCGAGTTAGTCCGCGCACATGAGCTTGTGAGGCGTCGGAATCAGATAGCGAAATGCCCGACGGACATGACAATTCTGGGCATACGAATGATTTTGTGATTGATTGATCCACAGGCTGTCTCAGCCGGCCTTGTGGCGGCTATGTAGCGTACGACTATAAGTATAGGACATTGAAGATACCTCGAAGAATTCGGATTCCCTGACGGAGCCCGTTTCAAAGAGACACGGTCAAGAACTGGTTGAGTGAGAGCCAAGCTCTGGTTCAATGAAGTCATTTAGTACATTTCGATCTCCATATCTGCCTCTGTTTCATTGCGAAACTCTTGCATGACATTTTCCACAATCGCAATCCACCACGGTTGAGCTCGGTCTCCAAATAGAGCCTTTCTATACTCCCAGTAGCTGGGCCAAAAACCCGCCATCTCCCAGTCGAGGATCGCAGTCACCTTGCCTGTATCGGGCTCGACGAGAATGTTCTCGTGGGATAGATCGGCATGTGTGAAACAAATGCTATGCGTATCCGGTAGTCGACTACGATATTTGATAGCCCACTCGGGGCGAGGGCTGTCTTTCATGGGAGCAACAAGAAAATCATGGAAGTGGCTGATACAGCTGAACGGACCGCAGGTCTTCATGTTGCTGATTCTGTGATCGTATGCCGGCCCACGAGAGCAGGATCCAATCCAGCCTGGCTCAGGAGGATGAATACTGTGCAACTCTTTGAGATGATTTTTCAGCTGAGCAAGGCTATGTGACTGAGCGGTTTCGGTCATGGACGGCCAAGCGATACCTAACTGGGTTCCCGGAAGTTCTTCCATCGTGAACCAATTTTGTTCCCAGTCTCCAGTGGGATCGTGGTTACAATCGAGAATCCGAGGAATCGGAATTGAGGTCTTGCTCCGGACAAATTGGATAGCTTCTTGTTCTCTACGCAGTCGATATTCAAGGCCTCGCTTGCGAACAATGTTGTCTTCCTCAAAGGCGATCTTTGAAGGCGCCGTGAGCTTGTTCATCACATTTTGGGGTATCATGGTTTTTCATATCACCTTATGAGTTTTTTTGGAGCTAGATGCCGCTGAACAGCGGAGGTGAGGCGCGCCAAGACCAGAGATGCTGTCTTTTAGCCAGATGAGTTACGGGAGCGACATGATGCATATCCGTTGGCTGCACGGTGGTATCGGTGACGATGATATGCTGCAGGACACTACCCATTCTCAGAACTCCGATTTAGTAAACAATTTCGACAAGGTGACGTACGCAGTGCTGATCAAAGGCAAATGCGAAGCGATGGCCGATTCAATGCTGAAATTTCCGGAGCCACGCACGAGGATGCACGTACAAACAACTAAGATACAACCTTGACCGGCAAGTCACAGGAATATCAACGCCCATCATTGCGGGGATCATTTGAATCAGCGCGACCCTATAACCATTCGGTAAAATGAATCGCATCGACATAATCGAAAGCGCAGTCATTGCTCCCATACACTGGAAGGCCGGAAACACCCCAACAGCATGCAACGCACCACGATTACAACTTTGCAGCACAATCAGATCTCAATCTCGCCAATCTCCTTCTCAGTCCATTCCCACAGTCTCCGCTCCAATTCCTCGTTCTCGAGAGCCTTGTCCTTATACTCCACTAGCTTTGGACCGTAAAACCCGCCATTTCGAATACTATCCTTCTTAGCAGAGGTCGCGGCCCACAACTGAGCCCTCGCACCCTGCTCGACATCCCTCAAGAACACAGATGCGACAGATGCGACGATGGGCCCCACGATGGACATCCTCTTTTTCACATTATCGAAGATCCCTGTATTTACTACACCTGGGTGGATCGAAACGAATTTGATCTTTGGGTATCGCTCCGCAAGGCTCTTTGTGTGGTAGTAGTCCGCAAGCTTCGACTGTCCGTACTTTGCGACTGAAGACAGGTTCTGCATTGGCGTTTTGCAATCAGAAAGGATGATCCCGTCTTTAGGGGCTTGTCTGTACAGTTCCGAGCTCATGTTGACAACTCGAACATCGCTCCCGTGTTGCTCAGCGGTCTTGGTAAGTAGCGGTAGGAGAAGTTTGGTCAGGAGTGCCGGGCCCATGTAGTTGGACCCGAACTGCAGTTCATAGCCGTCGATCGTCAATCCGGAACTTGAAGCCAGAAGGCCTGCATTGTTCATCAAAATATCACAACGATCATTTTCAGCTAAGAATGACTTCGCGGCTTGCTTGATCGATGCGAATGAATTAAGGTCGAGTTCCATGAAGTGTAATTTGCCCGCTATGGCAGGGACCTCGGCTTCGATTTCTCGAATGGCGCTGTTGGCACGCCCTGCTGTGCGAGCAGATACGTAGATCTTGGACGGATTGTGCTTGGATAGCTGGCGAATCGATTCTTTGCCTAGGCCGCTGCTCCCGCCCGTCACCTGTTGCACTGATTAGAGTCGAGAGTCGGCGCGCGAGTCATGAGGCTTCAAGCTTACGATAATGACTTTTTCAGTCAAATCTGGTATATCATGATCGGGAATGAACTTCATGGCGATTGACTGAGGACTTGAAACAGAATTGCTTCCCTGGGAACAACGGGGTTCTGTCGCCCGGCTTTATATGACTGTGCTTCCATAAATTCCGCGAGCGAGGCGAGTTGACGATCTGTCGTCTCACAGGCATGATTAATGATCCGGAACGATGTTTGCCCCGCCGCCGCAACAAGTGCTAAATTAGTACGAGCGAGCAGAGCCGTCGGACCGTGCTTGAGAACGGCTGCTTACAAAAGCTGTGGTGTTTCTCATCTGCAGTAGTTCATTGAGAAGATGTTGCTGGGTAGAATAGCTAAGCACTGCCAAGGAGGGAGCAGGTGGCATAAGTCCAAATGGCTGTGGCCGGCTATTGGTTTTCTACCAGTCTGCTGTCCTTTCTGGGAAGGCATGAAGAGTATGCCAGCTGCGCTCAAGCAAGGCGTTGTCACAGGCCCTCGTCGCGCAATTATTTCTTCGCAGCTGCTGTCGTTCTCAACAGTAACAACCTCTGCGCATACAGTAGCATTCCCTTCTTGGCGTGACCATGGAAGCCGCCAGCAGTATAATGTTTCCGCACTTCCACATCTCTGTAGTAATCCACGTACTAGCGCACCAACCACCTCAGCGACTGCGATCGCCCCCTCACCGGCGATTTCAACGGCGACGACAAGCATTGATCATCTATGAGCGACACTTCGAGCTGTCTTTGATTGCATCAAGTTCCTGTGACGCATGGGGAAGCATGGCGTTGAGACAGCTCGCGCTACGCGCGTTGTCCGTCAAAGAGATATATATTTGACACGTCTGTCCTCATCATAATCCTCGACGCTCGACGCAATGAGTGCAGACAAAGTTGGTTTCTCCAGAGGTTGCCGCTGGCACTGAGCTCAGAAATTATATGTCTGAAGAGACTTGAGGAGAACGTAATTCATCTGATGATGCCCGGATGATTTTTTCTGATTCGTTCACCATATTTGAACATGATCCAAGCCATTGGGGTGAAAGCGAGAGCTATAAAAGCTAACACTGTATTACCCCAACCCTGTCCGAGGGCTTTATAAAGTGATGGTCCCGCCAGCGGCAAGAACGCTCCAAGCATCGATCTGAAAATCGTGTTGGCAGCCGCAGCAGACGATGCGTAGAGCGTGAACGAATCAATGAGGTAAGATTGAACAGGCATGAAGATCGCCAGAGTCCCAAGACCGATCCAAGCTGTACCGACGATGGGGACAATCCAGTATGCGCCAAACTCTGCGGACCACCCGTACCACAACAGTCCTATTGGAACGATCAAGGATCCAGGTAAGAGAGGGAGAAGTCGAAATTCTGGTTTCCACTCGGTTCCCTTGGAGTAGTGGACCACAAGCCGATCTGAAAGCGCTCCTAGGGCGAACAAGCCAATCGCGCAGCCTATTCCGAAGCCAAGATAAGTCAGGCCAACGATTCGACCACTAAATCCATAGACAGTCTCGAAAGTCCTTTCGAAGCTTGTGAAAAGCAGATAGGTATATCCATAGACAAGACCGACATACACAGATGTCAAAAACACAATCGGTGAAGTAAACAGCATCGCAAGAGGCCGCGTGACGGCTCTTTTGAATGTCTCCGCTTTGGTCAAGTTGTGTGAATACTGATGATAAAGCTTCGGGTTTCCTGTCTCAGCTTTAAGCTTCTTCGTGGCTCGCTCGAGCAGGACCGGGGCATAAGTCTCTTGCTGCAAGCACAATGAGATGCAGGTTCCAACTCCAGAGACTATGGTTAAGAACCAGAATATCCATCTCCAGCCCGCATCTTCGCCCAAGAAGCCACCAGCTATTGGGCCTACGACAGGACCTAACAAGGGACCGGCTGTGAAGATCGCGGTGACCTTGCCCCTCTTTTCTTTCCGCACACAGTCTGCTATTGATCCATTTCCAATGGTGACGGGCGAAGATCCAGCAAGTCCACCGAGAAAACGAAAGGCAAGCAGAGCACCAATGTTGGGCGAGAGCGCACAGGCTAGATTCCAGATAGTGAACAGGATACTGTTTGCGTGGTATACTGGCAATCTTCCATAGGTCTCAGATAAAGGAGCCAAGATTAGAGGGCCTACGGCATATCCGAGTATGTACACGGACACCGCAAAGCTTCCGATCGTTTCATTGGTGTTCTCAAAATCTTTGAGTAAGAGAGTAATGACTGGCGCCATCATTGACGATGCAAGAGGCGTGAGGAGGCGAAAGAATGAGATGACACCCAGATTGCACCAGACTTTGCTCGTCGACCAATTTTGGGGATTTCTTGGATCGTTCTCAAACCAGGTGACCAGGTCAGGATCTCTGTCTTCCTGCTCGTCTGGCTTACCATCGCGTTGACCATCCTTTTCCGCATCTGCATCGGCATGCTGTCGTCCAATGACTTTACAAAAATCCCCACATTCTTCCTTTTCATTCAAATTTGACTTAGGATAGGTGTTGATGTCTTCTGAGGCTGATTCGCTGTCTCCATCTCCGGAAGTCGACTCCTTGAACATGTTGAAGGTGACGAGGGGAATGGACAACTCAGAGACAAAGACAACATCGATGGAACATTGCCGACGACCTGGAAAATGTGGACCGATCGCCGCACCGACGCGATACTTGTGAGAATGCAAGCGTTCGACTCGAAAAGGCATTTACAGCACGTCTGGCATCATCCAGTACAGGGGTCGGCAGGGTTCAACCGCTAACACTGCTAGGCATACTCGACCATCGTTACCACGTCCGCGGAAACTCAGTACCAAGATCTGCTTGTTGCGGCTGCAGCACCGCAACGATCATGTCGTCAGCGCACGGTCGTTACTATTACTTTATGGCCCAGACAAGGAACTCTGAATGCAGCGTGAAGGATAAGCAAAGTTAGTATGCGTGAATTGTGGTCATTCTGCTGATCGTATGACGAATTGCAAAGCGGCTCCAAAACCTTCCAGCATCATTATCTTTTGATGCATTCAATCAGTGGTCCTTGATCTGCAGATCAAGCAACGCGGCGAGGCGCGATCCGCTGCTTTGTACATCTATTACTCTATTTGGGTGGCAGGATCAGCATATCACCAGCAGAAGCACACGACCACTTACCCGAAAGAGGCAACCACAGGTGTGTATGACAACTGCTGTGATCTCGAATGATACAGCTTAAGCGGTTGCGTGTGATATGCGTTGGCGGTCGCGCATGAGTCTGCGTCGAAGCAGCGCCCGTTGTTCGAGCACCCAGGTTTTCGTCACTGTGTCAATCGTGCACTTCACCGATTTCTGCAATAACCATTCCAGGCTTGGCTCGTAGTCAATTGTGTTTGATGTGTAATGGCTGGACCTAGGAGACGCAACATATATGTTCGCAGACCCAGGAGACAGCTTTCGAAGAGCATCTTCACAATCTCCACTTCACATCATACCGCCCGACCGAAAGCATGGGAAGTATTGCAGTGTCCACCGAGGTGATCGAACATCCCCGATCTTGGCAGAAGTCAGTCCACGAGTACCTCGCCGAAAACGATCTCAAATGCATGAAGGCAACACCCTTGCAAGGCGGAGCATCCGCTTACATTTGGAAGCTGGAAGGTCTGACGAGCGCCAAATCCTGCTCGAGGCCAATGCCTCAACTCCGTACTGTCTCCCAGGCATGCATCATGAAATATGGTGATGAAACGGCCAAGAGCGTAGCAGAAATGAAGTTGTCGCCAGACCGTATGTCAAACGAGGCGCGAGCGATGAACTCCCAAACTCTCGCACAGGTTTGCTCGGAGGAGCCCAGCGTCGAAATTCCCCGCCTTCTCAGCAGCACGGAGCAAGCGGTCATCATGAGTTGGGCGGGCGAGACCGACCTCAGGTCCGCTTATATAGAGGATAAAAATTTGGATGCTCGGAGCGCCGGAATACGGATTGGCAGATGGGCCGCAATTATGCATCGCGCTGGTCGTCGGAATCCCGAAGTAGAACAATGGGACAGCTCGAACAGGGAATCTGTCCTCAAGCTAGAAGAAGACCACCTTCGGAAAAGACTTTCTGGGGATTCCAACTTCACGAAGCAGGATATTGAGAGGGCGGTTGCTGCATTCCATGCTCCAGACGAGTTTCGCACCCTGTCCCCGTACGACTTTCGGCCAATGAACACACTCTTGCGACCAGGAAACGATAGCAAGCGACCACGTATTACGGTAGTTGATTGGGAGTTCGCTGGCTATGGAGATCCAGCCTTCGACATTCGGATGTGGGTCGCCGAGGCGATCGTAACTGAAGCGAAGCATGGAGGCGAGCGGGGTCTGCTTGAGGGCTTCTTGACTGCTTATGGCCAGGAAGCAGGAAACGGCATTGCAGATACGGCTTTCTTGTGCAGAGTCGCCATTTTGATCGGGTCGATGTGGGAGTTTCTCATGCCATGCTCAATCTGGGATTGCACCGAGGCTGATACGGAACATTATCGAAAAGCAGGGCGAGAATTTATTCGTGCTGGGATAGATATCGATCTTGATTGGCTATCCAAGAGCAGTTTGGCACCATTGGTTCAGTAATGGGCATATGAATTTCCAAGCGAAGAGATGTTTGGCGGGTTGAACAGCGAAGGCGCTGGAGGACATCGGAATATGTTGTGAAGGGTGGGCGATGAGTTCTGTGGTCAGTTCGGGGCAAGGAGTTTCGGAGAACTGGGAGTGTAGCAGTTACATTCGCACCAACCTATTGTGACAGCAGCTGATACTATGCGATATACGCCGCCTTACAAAGTTGTCAGCTAAAAGCGGCAAAACGTACCCACAGATGAGACTCACGTTCAAGCGCACCGCGTCCTCACAGACCGTATTGTCACTGGAATGGCCGAATCCACTTGCGGCAAGTGCAAGCTTACGCTTCTGATAGCCCTGGATTTGCTGCGGTAGTTTTAGTAACACATTCTTTCCTCGAAAAAATGGTCCAGCTGACGCTTACAAGCTCAACACTGTCTTTAGAAACATATCTGATCACGGTGATGGGTTTATCCTGGCCCAGGCGGACTACTCGACCGATACCCTGAGCCTCCACAGAAGAGTTCCATTGTGGCTCCAGGAGATGAACGCGTGACGCGGCATTAGGGGGAGACTAAGCGTTGTTACAAAGTGGCGCGCAAATTGAGCG
This sequence comes from Cercospora canescens BHU, assembly GCA_000347735.1. NCBI lineage: Eukaryota > Fungi > Ascomycota > Dothideomycetes > Mycosphaerellales > Mycosphaerellaceae > Cercospora > Cercospora canescens. Next base: position 11,600 of record ANSM01008016.1, read on the forward strand.
AGCGATCAAAAGCTTACCCTAGACCACCGGTCCCAATCGTCATGAGCAAGGCAGAAATTGCTGGATCGTTCGCAAACTGTTCTAGTATCTTAGTTCGTTCTGGTTGCGGTGTCTTACCATGGACGACCACAGCTCGGACTCCACTCTGGGAGCATAGATCTGCTGCAATACCGATCGTCTTCCTCCAATACGAGAAAACGACGCTTGCACAATATGTCAGCTGTAAAGCCGATGGCAAATGTAGCGACGTACTCTTTCTCTGGAGCCTGAGAATCCTGTGATGATAACGAATCTCTCACTAGTGCGTTCACCTTGCAAGAGTGCTTTACTGCTGCAATTGATGTGTCTGTTGCACTCGCAGCCTGGGCATGATCTCGAGCTTGAAATAGTTACTCGCAGGAAGGGCATGGCTTCGACGCTGCATTTGAATCTTGAGTGCTGTAGCAAGTTGCACAAAGTACATGAAAACAGGCTCCAAGCACTCCAGAGCTTTCATCATCGACCTGATTGACAAGTAGTGATCTCTGAGCGGCACAAAGTGCAATGAGCATCCTCGCTCTCTTCCAGTAATGTGAAAAGCTCGTCTGAGTCCAGCCGCTGCTCATCAGACATGAAGCTGTTTTGTCTGGAAGTGCCTTGGCTGCAAAAGATACGAAGCTCCAGTAATATTCTGAGCATGACGTTACGCGTCGATTTGTCCGAGCGTCCGCTCACGGTTGCATCTATGGCCATTCTACCAGTCTCAAATTCCGACGATATTGCTTGGACTCGACCAGAGAAAATTCAATTTCTCTCTCGACGGCCTCGGGATGGGCAAGACCGATGAGGGCTTTGTACCGCCGCAAACAAATAGGCCTTGAAGGATGTTTTAAAATTTGGCAACCGCGCTGGAACGATCTTCTCGAAGGAATTGTCACATGCTGACGGAAGACAAGATCGTCTCCAAGGAGCGGAACTCGGCAAAAGTGCAGCAATGAATGCAGGTCGTCGATCACATTCGAGACGGGCGTGCCTGTGAGATACCAGTGATGGATCGCTTCAAATGCTAAGATAGCGGCGAAGAGCCTCGTGTGTCATGTGCGGATGATGTGTGCTTCACGTACTTAGCTTGCCTTGATTAAACCAAAGGCATGACGCACCTTCATCAAGAACGATACTGAAAAAGCAAATGTGATATAGAACTTCTCGTCACGGTCTGGTATATTCCTTTGTGATCGTTCTATAAGTTGTGATCACAATATCGTTGTCGGCCAGCTGCTTGACATCGCGCGCTCCTTCGTGCCCATGATACTGGGATACCGTCAGCTTTTCAGATAGAGTGTGTCTGCTTCGTATCAATAGAAGGACTTCATGCTAATACAGTCAACATACTGCTGCCATTGTTTGCACCACGAGTCCATAAGCCCAGCGAGAACTTCAGGGTTTGTTTTTGAGAATCGGACGCAAGCGGGAACATAGACGCAGGGTGGAAGGGACTGCCACTTGTGCGGGGCTCGCGACATTCGTCCATCGTTCGCTGTTTGATGGGAGTCCCGCAAATGGACATGTCACCGATTTTTAACTATTTCTCATATATTCTCGACAGCTGTACCAAGCCCCGTCGAGGCGTCGTGCAGCTTCGTCCTCATCTCATGCCTCCTCAACGACTTTCTCCGATCATATCCCTAGTACGCCTTCCCAAGATCCGTCAAATCAAAAGCACTGTTCCCCATAACTCCCGCAGGCGGATTATTCGTAAGCAAAGTATACAAATTTGACTGTGCTCCAGCATCGCCCACATGATCGAATCCGAGGTAGGAACTTCCAGCAACAGATAAGACATCATAGTCCGTGACAGCCTTGTAGGTCGTACGTGGTCGGGCCAGTGAAAGACAAGACACAGCAATCGTGCGCACTCGGGACGTTGGAGATTTGGTCCATGCGATGTTTTCCTCCGAGATAGTGTACTCCGAGGTATCCATAGGCGAGACTTTTGGTTGCACAAGTGGGGTAGATTGTGGTGCATGTTGTGATGGAATTGCTGATGTCGTTTCATGGTGACAAGGCCATGTGTCATGGATGTCGAGAGACACGTCGTGGACGACGCCATTCCGATATCATGGCACTCATGTAATATAACGAATGTATGGAAAGTGTGAAAAGCTAGTCAGATGTAGACAGTCTCTCAACAGCTCACCACTCTGGCAAAACCCGTTCTTTAATCTCTGTGGCCGTCATACGCCCAGTCTCCGTGCGGACGCCGCCGAACTTATGACCAGAGATGGTCGCCGACGAGGACGAATCGTATTGGAACTTCCATGGGATGATCGCCTCCGCTGTCAGCACGCCAATGGTCATCGCCCCATACGACATCGCATCCAAATCTGATGATTGTTCCCGAGCCGATGCCGTCGCCAATCTTTCCACCATTCTCATTGAGATCGGAGTTGAGGTCAACAGTCTTTGATGCTCCTGGACGTATGCCATTAGTCACGGCAAGAGCCAGCATTGGGCCGTGGTAGGAAACCATGGACACTTCTAACCTTGCATCACGAGCCAATACGTGCCTGCATTGTTCCGGCCATCCCAAAGCGTCGAATTGTTCTCGGAGAGAATTTTGGGGTAAATATCTACTCCACTTCTTTGGTTACCGAAGGAAATGTATCGGAACTTGAGTGTGTCAGACATTCTCGGCGAGCAATCAGGGTGCGGGAAGGATATGTGAAAGTACGTTGCAACCTGTGGTATCGGGAGAGCTTGAGGTTGATGCCCTCGAGCAAAGGAGGACACAGCACAATATATACACATACGTTACGTCGAACAGCATCATTAATGCTGCTATCTGCTGTGGTCTCCTGAGCGAGACAACCTGAACAATGGGACATTAGGGGGACTCAGCTTGCATTGCGCGCATGCTCAGGTCGCCACTACATCTGCTCTCATCCTGCAATGTTCCTACGCTCAGCCAGCCACATACTTGTAAAAGAACCTGACGGACTGCTGCTATAGACGTCAGCTGAGGGGTGTCGGGCTGCTTATCATGATGCGGACACTCGGTGAGTTCATGGCCGACACATGGTCATCATGCTCACAATTCCAGCCGGTCGGTAAAGACCGTCAGGCATGATGCATTATCAGGAATGGAGAGCCTGCCCCGTGAGTCAAATACTAACACTCGGCTGAGCGACTATCTGATTCCAGCGTTTCGATGGATTTGAACGACTCCATGCTAATCGCCAATGTCAGCCAACCTCGACCGGGGACCTCACAACACGTACTCAAGGGGCAGAGCATGAAGCTGCTGTGCAAATGTTAAGGCTGGCTGAGAATGCCTTCCGGGCTTTCCGCGCGTGGATCTGGGCCATTCTGAGTGATTTTGCCAGGTCATATGCAGGGACTATTGTGAAACCATTGTTTGCTGTGGCTGGCTGATTGAAGTGATACACCGCAAAATCTCTCACACGCACACCTTCACATGAGTTCCACGAACAGAGACTGTTGGCTAAGACGACGTGTCGACGTCTCGATTATCGGCAAGCCTCGAGTGATATGGCGCAGCTAAACCAGGCTCCATACGTCCTGTCACGTTCATTGGTACGCAACAGAGGAGTAATGAGCTGCCTAGGTCATCCACACTTCATTCCTGTCAGCACTGAGACAGCTGTCGACGGATGAATAGTATTCTCAGCCCGCCACACTCGCCCGGATCTCGACTAGCAACGACCAAGTTGTCCGAAGCAAAGGATGCATGTGACAGATCGATGACGCGCCGGACAGGCAGTCAAATAGCCCAAAACAGCCAAGAAGTAGTGCATGCAAGTCTGACACCTATCTACGTAGATAACGAAGGCGTCGCAGTCTACCACGATCAGCTCCTCACTCTTAATACCCCTTCAGAAGATGGCTTATACTCACTTCAATCATGCTCTTGACGCCACGTGGTACGCAACCTTCCTAGGCCCAAGGTTTGTCGCAGCTCTCGGACATCCCCAAAGTCATTTTTCTCCGCCTCGGAATGGGTCGAAAAGAGGGTACTTCCATCCGGGCTGTTCCCAACATGTTCGTCAGCGACTTTGATCTGAGCGCACAGGAGCTATTCAACAGCTTCTTGATATCTCATCGATGATGGCGGGCTCTGCCGAACTTACGATCCTGAAGCCAGCAAAAATACCTCAAGATCAGGGAATAGAGATGCAAGATCGACTCCATCGTTGGCTATGTCAGCACGCAACCCAGCAGTGAGCTTCTCTCTAGCGATTCCCAATCCCTGTCGTGATCTCAAGACCTCAGCGGCATTCAGGCATCGGTGTCATGGGTTACGCCGGAGGGCATTTTTTTGGTGTGCCCATTAACATGCGTCGAAAGGGCCTGGGTTGGGGCAGACAACCTTACTATCAGGTCTGGTAGAACGGAGTCCAGAAGGAAAAGAGGTATTCCGAGTCTTTCAAGCATCCTGAAGATATCGGTCGCACTGTACAAGTCAGGCGGGTCTCGGGAGGTTCCGATATGTTATGCGACATCACTATTGCGGATATGCAGGGAAAGGATGGACCACCGGATCGTGTAGCTACCGAAGAGTAATGTGTATATGCATCGCTGGCACTGTAGGTGAATGAGCAGAAACGTGTATATGAAGCTGGCGCAGATTTGTCTCTTCAGCTCAATCACTTCAGCTTAACACTTCTCACTTTGCTTGAACTTTGTTACTTCTCATGCTCTGCAAGATGACCTGCGACTTCGGGAAAGCTGACTTCCTCGGCATCTCCATTCCACCCTCTGTGCTTACAAACAGAACACAAACCGGGACCACGCATAAACACGAGCTTCTTCTGCTCCATTGCCTGAATGCATAGTTCGAGAGGGAGACGTGGTACTTACATATAACCCATCAGCTTGTGACAAAAGCTAATCGTGGCTCTCTGGTTCTTTGACGGCTGTTATGTCGATGTGTATAGGATACCATGCTTTCACAGAGCGGTATATGAGTACCGGCAGAGCTTTGGCCGCGAAGACTGTGAGGGTTGGCCTCTGCTCAACAGAGTCAGTACGCTTAAAGTAGCCAGAGTGCATGCAATCTACTGTCACGCCGCTTCTCGCACAAGGCGTCAATTTCTAGGAAGCCCATTGGGGATGTGTACCGGAACAACTCGGAAAAGGGCCAGAAGAAGAGATGCATAAGCGCCTTGATCAAGTCACACTCCTCATCATTGAGCGACTCCACTACACCTTAGTTCGGCTTCATCGTTTTCAGCCGAGTTGTGCCTATGATCCAGAGGCCCGGATTCACCAATCGTGAATGTTTCCTGCCGTCTGGGTCCTGGTGCTGACTTGTTCTTGAGATGTGGGAGCAGTAAGAGTGCCAACATTGTGTTGTGGGTACAACTGAGTACGACACAATGAGAATAACCCGACCAAAGTATGACGTTTCCTCGGCGTAGCATCCCGCAGCGACAGAGTGCAGATGATACGATGCTCTAAACCCGAAGAACGCACACAACATTCTGAAGCCAGAAGAGTTGTGTGCGACTCCGTGCAAAGAATCAGCCACTCATCAGCACTCTCACCACATAAAATCACGACTGACCTGCTTTCGCTCAGAAGCATTGAAAGGAGACAAAAAATCAGTCTAAGGTCCCGCCAGCCTCCTCGGCACCATCGTCAAGATCGCATCGCACCAAGCCCCCGAGAGGGCTCACAGCAATCTCTCCGGTACGAAGGTCAGGCCCGGCATGGCTAAAGCCCTCCGCGGCGATAGCAATCGTTGGAAAACTACATACTACAATTTTGATCAACTCCTCTGCCCGTATCCAGTTCCGGTGTTCTCGTGCTGAAGCGTGCTGTTATGTCCGTCGCCAGGATACGAAGCTGTCTACAAATACAAACTCTGTGCCGCGACGATATCGCGTCTGACTTTGGTCAAAGCAGCTTCGAACTTCTTCTCCAGGTCTTCGGAACCCATGACTTTCGAGGCCTGAGCCATCTGGCGCAAGAGTTCTTCCAGTCGGCGGAAAAGTCGGATGAGGGAGCCTTCGTAGACGTCGGTCATTTTACTAGATATTGTCAGCATTGAATATGGCATAGTAGAAATCTAGACCCACCAAATCTCAGCAAATGACGCGCCGTTGCACCAAGCAAGCACAACTTCCATCAATTGATGCTTGAAGGTCTGAAGGTACTCTTCCTCATTCACCAGGACCTTGCATTCCATCGAGACCTTGGCGATTTGTCGGGCTTGTGCTTGAATTTCTCTGTAAGCTTTGGCAAGCTCTTCCTTGAGTGCTGGTGCCTCGTCACTCTTCTCCTCAAAGATGAAGGCCGAAAGTGTTGCAGCACATTGTTCTGGTGTGAGCTCGTTGAAGAAACGATTGAAGAGAAGTTCGGACAGCACCAACTCATCACCAGTGGAAATTTCGCAAGCAACACGAGCCTTCAACTGGACGACGTCGGCATCGTTAGTAAAGCCCAGACGGCGAAGCACGCGTTTGCGGTTCTTCAACTCATCGAGCTGAAGAACAGACAAAGCATCCGCCATCTTCTTTCGCGCTGCTTTGATCTCATTCGTGATTTCAATCTTGGCCGCATACTGATCATAGAGCTCAGTCAGCCTCTCACTCTTGTGAAGTGGATGCGAGAGGAGCTTATGCTCAAGGACCTCAATCTTGCGCAACAACTTCTTGAAGCCATCGTCGTTGATTCCCATGTTCTCAATGGGATCAAGAATTGCCACGCCATCCGGGAAACGGCGAGCCACTTCCTCAAGGGCCTTTCGAACAGTGTTTCTTTGCTCAGTCGTTCTAAGATCATTGGGTAAGAACACGCGAAGATGACCGACACTGTCGATTATGCCATTCATAACAGGCACAACCTCCATCTTGCCCTTCTCACCGGGTGCGCATGGGCGTACGCCGGGTGGCAAGTCATCCTTGAGCTGGCTCGAAGCGGTCGTAGTACTGTCAGCAGCGACATTGAGGAGAACATCGACGATGACGGACTGCCCGGCTTGGACATCATCTTCGTTCTGACCTCGTCCTGGTTTGACGCGGACGAAATTGACCACGGCGCCCCACCCGAAATCGTGGTTCTTGTACTTCACCTTGACCAGACGACCAGACTGCAAGAACTTGCACAAGTATTGGGGGTGATTGATGACTTGCTTCATCTCGGCAGAATAGGTGTCGAGGTTCTGCCTGAGGTCGTAGTACTCCTTGATCTGCGGTTCGTCCTGGATAATCACGTCTGCTCGCTTTTGCTCGAGCTCAATGAGCTGCTTCTCGAGTCCAGAAACAGATGCCGCATTCTGGAATTGGAAGAAGCAGCGCTCCAGCATGAACTCCGGGCTGATGCCTTCAACGCGCATCAAATTGAGAATCATGTTGTATCCGAGATGGAAAGCTGAGTTCAGCTTGTCCTGCTCACCCTTGACAATTTCCTTGGCGACCGGTGGGTCCATCTTTTCGTCGATCATCATGATAACAATGCCACGTTCATCAAGACCACGGCGGCCAGCACGTCCTGACATCTGGATGAACTCTGAAGGTGTCACCCATCGCTGGGTGATGCCGTCAAACTTGCGCACCGACGTGAACACAACTGTTTTGGCAGGCATGTTGAGACCGATGGAGAAGGTCTCAGTGGCGAACAAGACTTTGATCAGGCCTTCCTGGAACAGAATCTCGATGGTCTCCTTAAGGATGGGCAAAAGGCCAGAGTGATGGATCCCGATGCCACGGCGCAGGAGTGGCAAGATGTGCTGAATCTGTGGGAGCTGCTTGTCTTCGTCTGACAACATTTCAATGGCAGAGTCGAACACTTTCGACACCATCGCCTTTTCAGACTCGTCGTTGAAAGCGAGTTGAGACATCTGCAGGGCATAGCTCTCACACTCGCGCTTCGAGAAAGAGAAGACGATGACAGGATTGTAGTTCTTCATCATGATCATCTTGACAATCTTGTAGATGTCTGTTGGGCCATCCTTACGGCCTCCCTTGTTTGTCTTCTTGTCTTTGCCCTTGCCTTTTCGCTTGGCCATTGGATCGGACCCGTCGTCACCGGCCTTCTCTGCGATGGCAGCCATGGCTTTGTTGAAGTTCTCCTCCCTGAACACGGCTTTCTCATCAACAATCAGATGGATACCGTCAGCGCCAGCTGGGAAGAAGTAGTGCTGAAGAGGCGTAGGTCGGAAATCGGTGTAGACCACATGGCATGGTTGATTGTGTGTTTTCGTTATCCACTCCGCGAACTGCATGGCGTTGGGGATCGTGGCAGACAAGAAGACGTAGCGGACCTTATCAGGAAGCAGGATGATTGTCTCTTCCCACACCACACCTCGGGTCTTGTCGCGCATGTAGTGGACCTCATCAAAGACCACCCATGCTACTTCACGCATGATCTCGCTGCCACGGTACAACATAGACCTCAGAATCTCAGTCGTCATGACCAAGCAGGTCGCTGTAGGGTTGATGGTGACATCACCAGTCATCAGACCACAGTCGCCAAACTCTGCCTGGAATTCACGATATTTCTGGTTGCTGAGTGCCTTGATCGGACTGGTGTAGATGACACGCTGGTTGTTCTTCAGACACTGCGCGATTGCGTATTCTGCTACGACCGTCTTGCCTGCCGAAGTGTGCGCAGAGACCAGCACACTCTCATTTCGCTCGATGGATGCGATCGACACCTCCTGGAAGGGATCGAGAGCGAAGGGCCACTCACGCGCCGGCTTCTCTGGCCGCTTGTGTTGTGAAATAGGCACATACTCGCAGTCGGGCGGGAGAGACACTTGGTGACGCACTTGATGCTTGAGAGTCACCGCGCTGCCCTCTTGCTGGGCCTGCAGGCCCGCTGCCGCAGCCACCTCGCGTTGCTGTTCTGTCTCGAATTCATCGGTGACGACGGGCTCAGGTTCGTCCTCTAGTCGCGGGCGCTTCTGACCACGGGCACTGGTCTCGTCGCCTCTCGGGGTATCGCCATTATTCTCTGCGCCGAAATCTCTCGCCTCCGTATTCGAGCCGGCCGCTGGCGACACACTCGATGCATCGGTCATTGTCGCATCGCCGCCATTCTGCTTGACATCACCGTTCAGCGACCGCTTTTTGCCGGCCCTTTTGGTGTTGGCCGCCTGAGGCTTGTCCTCGAACACGTCGAACAAGTCGTCGTCCATCTTCGCGCTGCCTGTTACCGGTGTGGTAGGGCCCGTTGTTTGTACCAGGTAATGATGTCGTGCTGCAGGTTGCCTCAATCTTGGAACGCAAAAAGATCATGGAGCGCGCCGCCAAGACAAGCATCGGCAGGTCCCGAAAAGACCAGCGCGCGACCTTCGCACTCAGGCTCAGCCTCCGCCATCCCCATCCTCCCCTTCCTGTGTGCTGCGGATCTTCACTTGCATGCTATAAACAGACATATTGTGAGGCGGAAGCACGTGAGAGGAGGCGCTGATGATCATGACCGTATGGACGCCTCTCAGCCCAGCATCGGCGCCCTCACGGCCTCGTGGACCACCAGCGCGTCTCCATGTGAACCAACACATGGAGCGTCGGCGCAGCAGTCAATGCATATGAAGGAGCGGTAGGAGTCTTATCAGTAGGTGTTGGGTTTTCTTGGTTCTTCTCTTCACCCCTCCAGCATCCTTGTGTAACACTTGCAGCATTTCTCGTCTCTGCACGCTTATCTGCTGTACAGCTGCGAACATGGAGTATGGAGTCGTGGTCGGCATTGCTACTGGCTCCGTCGCCGTAGCTTCATTACTGGTCCTTGCAATCGTCTATCTCATACGCAAACGACGTCGACGGAATATCGACAAGAGCCTGGGCACTCAAATGTTCTTCCTCCCACCAACAATCAAGGTTGTCAGCGAAGAAGACCTGGAACAACGAAGGGATCCTCCTGTGCAAGAAGTATCTTCGCATCGTCCGCAAATGGGCCATTCGCCGACGCTGAAATCGATCAAGCCTACGACACGCACTCGCTCCTCGTCTACTGAATCCCAAGTCATATCGCCACTTTCTCCAAGCACGACGGTCGCGAATACTGCCAGCCTCTCCAGGACATCAACGATCACGAACAACAACGGAAGCTGTAATGGCAATCACAACAGTGCAAATTACCAGGCATACACTCCACCTTCATCTTCCGTGCCCCAAATCCCAGTGGTCCCATCCCTGCCTTCTAGTCTTGTTCCCGGAAGCAACACCACTTCCCCGCTGAGTGGCTGGTTGCCGCCATCACCCACCACCCTGGAAGTACCATCGCGGAAAGTATCCCCACTGTCCCTTTCAAGTCAGAGCGGGAGCAGTCCCCGACGCTTGTCGCCGGTGCAGTACCCACCTCCTGCTCGACAAGTGTCCCCACTGCCCAGCACGCCTGAGGTACGACAAATCTCACCATTACCAGGGCTACCACGCCCCACCATCTCGCGAAGATCGACGACCGATCCTACGATATCCAATTCGCTCTACAGTATTGCCGAGACTGCGGCGCTTCCTGCGCCCAGGACTAGATACTACAGCGCGGAAAATAAGACGAGACAATCGCTAATACACATTCCGGATACCCAAAATGCTTTACCTGAGTTGCCAGGCTGCGAGCCAGCTCCCGTGAAGAAACACAATTCGTGGCACTCGCTTCGTGTGTGAACGCAGCCATTTCCGGGCGGCGCGCACGAGTACCATCAGCCCACAGAAGATTGTCGGAGGTCCGTTGCCAAAGTCAGTGTCACCATGTACGCGTGGACTGACTTGGAACACAATGTCTCGCACAATTCATTTCAGACAATTCCATCGCGCTCCACGTGAACACTTCGGCGTGGACACTTCTCCAGAGTGGCTTGCATATGGGCGCGTCAGCAGCCACAACGCCATGTTCGATTCCAAGACAGGAGATGAGGCGGCCATGTCCGGAGCCGAACAATTGACGCGTGGAGTGTCGGAGAAGCAGTGTATGATAAGTTCGGGAGGGCGGAAACCTCGCGACATGATGGGTCCGAAATCCGGACAGCAGCTCGAGATGACAATCCCGTGGTTCGGTCTACGCTTGGCTAGAGGACTCGTAGCAGTAGTGCGATATCAAATGTGTGATGATGTTCGACTTCTACGAGACATTTTTGACGACTGCTTCTCTTCTCACCAATCAGTCTCAACACGAACACATGGTATTCGAAGGCCACTCTCAGAAGTAGCAGCAGTAACATGTCGGTCATTGAATTTCATTAATTTGCTACCTCCCCGACGGTATCTGCTGAGGCGACGGACCATCGAGCAGAACATTGATGAACGCTTCGGCCTCCTGCGCCGTCCCTGAAGCATTCATCCTCTTCAACGCATTTCTCTGCGCCTCCAACACCTCAGGCTGCTCAATCACATCCTTCATGACCTCACCCTCCTTCATCCAATAATCATCCACTCTCCTCCTCAGCCCCGCATCCCTCACAACTCCATTCCTGATGACCCCCACTCCTCTCGCCTTAAACAAAATCCCCTCAAGAACCTTCACCTGATCCCTCAACTTCTCCGCGGGCGATCCACCACCAACCCACGCCCTCCCCGTAGCCTGCAACCACACACACCAACCCAACCCAGCATCAACCGCCGCAATCCCAATCCCCCTCCATACCCTCATCTTCCAAAACAAAAAATCCACATCATTATACCTCACACTCCTCAAATTCCACGCATCATCATAATTCAACACAAAATACACTTCCAACACCGCAACCAGCAGTCCCAAAATCACCGCAATCGTCCTCCACTGCCCGCCCTGCCTCCCACACCAGGTCGCACTCGTCGCGATCCCCAACGCAAACAAATGCACCAAATGCGGGCCCAACAACCCCGGCAACGCATACAAAAAGAAATTCCTCCCCATATCCACCTCGCCCACAGCCCCCAACGTATTGCTCATCAACACATCAGGCCCATACCGCACATACAACAACCGCGCTTCGAGTCCGCCGGAATCAAAAACTTCACGGAGCATCTGATCCTTTTGGTTCGTGGGCCGCAGAGCCGCAAGGCGGGTGAGAAGGACCCCGCCGGAAGTGTGCAAGCGGCTCTGCGTGAGGCGGAAAATATTCTCCGGGGCGAAGACCGGGAGCGTGGAGAGGAAGGCTACCAGGCCGGAGAGGAAGAGAATCCCGAGCGCGCCGCTGGCGGCGGGGGAGAGGGGTTTGATGGGGGAGACATGGGAGGAGCGGGACTTGATGCTGCGGTAGAAGGCGAGGGCCTTGGGGAGGAGGAGGGGTCCGAGGAAGAGGATGAGGCTTTGGATGCTGGCTGGACGTTAGTTCGATGCGCGTACGGTGGAGGGGATTGGGATTGGAGGGACGTACGTTCCCCAGGAGACCATCGTCGTGGCGATGGCTGGGTTCAATTCGTGGGTTCTTTCTTTTTTTCTTTTTGCTTTCTTGCTTATCGCGTCGCGAAGAGAGGGAGGACGAGAAACAGAGAGGAACTCAGTTGTGTAACGTGGCGGCGAAAGTGAACATAACACTTGGCGGGCTCGGTTTCGTACGGACCAGACGCCGGGCTCACTGCTGCGAAAACGCCAGACCAAGTGTCCGGAGAAAGATCAACAAAGCGTGATGTGGTGATCGGCACTGCAAGCAGAATGCGGTAGATCAACAGTGCATGGTTCTAGCATGTGAAAGAGATGATCAATGACATCTGAACGTATTCCTTCACTGATCTTGAGAAAGAAAATGCGACAGAGCAGAGAGGGTAGAGTTGTTTCATTTCCGTCGGTCCAGCATCTAGCTATTCGTCCAGACTGAGTGAGGTAGCGCTACGCAGCAAAGCGAGCCCCAGAATCCTCTATGGTATATCTAACATGAGACGCATGCGCACACCTTTTCCGACATGTATATCGTGACACCAAGCCTTTCATTCTCAGTTACCTCCCATCTTCCGCGATGGGCTTCCAGCAGGCCTGAAACCGTGCAAATCGTTACCAGGCATGCTATTCCTCCTAATCATGACACCTCGTTCACCCATTTCCACGTCATCGACAATATCGAGTTCCATCTGGTCTCCGCACGTTCTGCCTACCGTCTCCATGGGTGGCCTCACATCAGGCATTTCAATCTGTGGCGCATCCTCCTCGGCTATCGAGTGATCGTCATCCTCGTGATCGCTAACCATGCCAGGATTGCTGTCGGCGGTGTTCGGGCTCAGAGTGGCGGAAGTGAGATCCTGTGGCGATGACAATTGGCTGTGCAGATGATAGTCGCGAGCTGGCGCCGGCGCAATCGGCGCAGG
>ANSM01008026.1:0-14199 GCA_000347735.1 Cercospora canescens BHU
CGGGCATGACGATGCGGAAGGCGGCAGCCGCCGGATCGTGCAGTCGCCTCGCCAAAGCCACCGTTGAATCTCTCCACCCAACGACAATCCCTGCGACTCTCGCAAGGTCGTGTTTGAGCTTGGCAGGTACAAAAGTCTGCCTTATCAAACACTATTGGTGACGAAGCTATTGGCTATATGACTTCTGTGTTCGAACTCCGTTCACAGCACAGAGCCGGGGCGACCAAGTACCACACGCGAACGGTGAATTAGAGGCTAACCAAGATCGAGCCTCCGGCAAAATCACGCCGAAGTTCATCGTAGACCGAATCTTTTCACTTCTTCACCACCATCCTCGTTACACTTGGCATCTTTCACATGCTCGCCCTATCTCCAACTAAGCTCGCTATGGCCATACGTCCGTAAGCCGAGGAGCACAGGCAACATTCACCACGGGTTTTCACATATTTCACTAATCGTCTTCTACTGTGCGTGTGCATTGCATCTTCTTGTCAGCATCGACCAAAGTATGGCCTTCTCGTGGTTTCCTGGTGCCTGTACCACGACCTTCACCCACGCCGAGGAGTCAGTCAAGTTACCGACCAAGAATGGTCCAGTGCGCGCCCTTTCTGAAATCTGCAAAGATGTGATTCCACCATGCAACCTCAACCCGTTGCTGTTCAACGGGCATCTTCAAACAGCATGGACGGCGATGAAATACGACGGCCCAGCAATCCACTACAAGCGTCGAGTGTTCGAGCAGGAGGATCCAGGCTTCAAAGGCCATTTCACTGTTGACTTTGTCACTTCTGCTCCCGCTACTTCCGGACAAGCTAAAGATGGTGGGCCCGAAGACGCGGGACTGAGGGAAGACCCGGTTGGCGTGGGACATAACACCCTGCCACCTAGAACGACGTACTTCACGAATGAGGAATTCGATGGCCTGCCTAGCGATGACACCAAGCCATTGCTCATCACCCTTCACGGTCTGAGTGGTGGTTCGTACGAGACATACCTACGGCATGTCCTTGAACCGCTCGTCAAGGCTACACCGGAAGGTGAGAAGGCAGGCGGCATCTCAGGTGGTAACTGGGAGGCGTTAGTCGTGAATAGTCGCGGATGCGCCGGCTCCAAGATCACCACGAGCATCCTATACAACGCTCGGGCAACCTGGGACATTCGCCAGACCGTCAAATGGGCACGGAAAACATGGCCGAACCGGCCGCTCTATGGCATTGGCTACTCGCTCGGCGCAAACATACTCACAAACGTAGGTAGCCTTGGCGTAATCATCGTTGAAAGGAGGGATCGTGCTGAAAATTTTCTGGTGGAATAGTATCTTGGCGAGGAAGGAGATAAATGCATTCTCAATGCTGCCGTGGTGGTGTCCAACCCTTGGAAGCTCGAAGTGAGCAATGCCTTCCTCAAAAGCACGTACATCGGCCTCAACGTCTACTCAAAGACGATGGGCAGGAACATGCTCCGTCTATTCGAAGCCCACAAGGACCAGATTACCAAGAACACATCGATCAAGACTGAGGAGATCCACAGTTGCAAATATCTGCACGATTTCGACCGAGTCGTGCAGTGCGCTACGGTAAGTGAGCCCGCGCTGTTGCGACCAAGACGTCGCGTGCCTTCTTCGCTACAAAAGTGGCGGCTGTGCAGAACATGAAACCAGACATGCTGACCCGACTACAGTGGGGCTATCCGACCGAGGGCGCATATTACAGAGACGCCAGCAGCTCCGATAGCGTACTATCGGTGCGTATTCCATTGCTGTGCGTACATGCGGTGGATGATCCGATCGCGTGCGACCAGGCTGTGCCATATGCCGAGATCCGTCAGAATCCCTACGCCGTCATGTGTGCTACCAGTTCCGGCGGTCACCTGGCCTGGTTCGAGCTTGGAGGTGGCAGATGGCACATGAAGCCTGCCGTCGGGTTTTTGGAGGCCATGATGAATGTCGAATTCGATAAGATTGAAGCGCCGGTCATTGGGAAGCAGGGTCCCCACGGAGGACACGAAACGCCATTCGTCTTCGATCCAATGAGAAGAAAGTCGCACCGCCCTCGAGAGGAGCAATGATCAGGCAGAAGATCCGACAGATTTTAAGCAGCGCCGCGTTATGCCGCAGAGACCATAGACTGTACAGCTGAAGCATAGATCAAGCAAGAGCTCAACCAAAGCTGACCCGCTTCCTTAACTTGACCTTCTTGGTTCCGTCACCGCCAGGTTTACTGTTCCCCGTCTGGGCGTCGCCTTCAGCATCTGCTTCGCTGCGCCGCCTTTTGCTCTTCTTTCCTTCGGACTTGATGTTGGCCTTTCTCTCTTCCATTTCGCTCTTCTTTCCAGCCACTCTCTTCTCGGCTTCGATCCTTCGCGCTTCTCTTACTTCTTCCAATTGACGCGCCTTCATCATCTTGCTCTCCAGGTTGCCCTCCTTTTCGGCCATGACCATCGCGAGAATCGTGTTCATGCTTTCCTTGTCGTCCACGAACTTCTTGCCCTTCTTCTGGTTTGGCGGTTTCGACACACCAGCGGGCACGATTCCGTTCAGTTGGGGCACCTTAAGTTCGGATTCTTTGTATCGCTTATGCGGTGGCAGCTTGGATTTCGCAGTGCCCTGCTTCACCTTTACTGTCTTCACTGCAGGAAGCGGTTTCGAAGGTTTCTTTGACTTCGAAGACCCGCCCGAGGTTGTCTTTGATGCAGTGCGTTTGGGTCCATTGCTAGGCTTAGTGACTCGATTCTGTTTCGGCGCCATTGTGAGCTGTTGCGATATGCGCTGCAGCTTTGCATGTGTGAGGACGAAGGAAATTTGGGCTCGAAAAGTATAAGGTTGCGGACCGGCGGAGAGGAGTCCGCACCCCTGTCAGACGCGATCGCGTGGGACACAAGCGCGACCTCCACTCTGACCTCGACTGAGGCGTTGACAGGAATAGACATGATGAAGCTCGCACCAAAGCAGACGAGACTCGTTGCATAGGTCGTGGGGCGCCCGATGGTGCAAGATGCCGTACCAAGACGGCTACGTGCCGGAATACAATTACAGCAATCACTCAGGACAATATGGGCAAGCACGATATGGGCTCCAACCGCCCGAACCGCAACAGCAACAGCAACAGCAGCAGCAGCGACCACCGCAGCAGCACGCCTACCAACACAGCTGGCACACTCCATACGCCACGCCACAGACTTTCGATCCGAGCCAAGGCCAGGCATCATTCTATCAAACGCCAAATCCCTCTGCACAGCACCAGTATCTGTCGCCACCATCTCAGCCTGGCCCAATACAGCAGAACGTACGATATTCACCCGATCCCCTTCATCACTTTCAGCCGCCACCTCAGCCGAGGCAACAGCAGCAACAGGCCTTCTACGCGCAGCAGCAAGCCAAGCAGGCGCAGAGACCGCTATCTCAGTCGTCTCAATCCCAGCAGCCTCCCCGCTCGCAAGTGTCCCACGGGCAACCAGCGGGATCGTCTCAATGGACTCAATACCCTTCCTCGCAGTCGCCGTATGAGCCATCGCGACCGTCCAGCAGGCCTCCTGGGGCTACCAATCCTTATGTGATGGCGCAACAGGGTCGACACCAGCAACAGCAGCAACAACAGCGATCTCATCAACAAAGCTCCCACCCGCAGCAATCGCCCTCACAGATTAGTCAGGGCCAGACGAGTACGCTGATTCCTCGCCAGCAGCAGAACCAGATGCGGCCGTCTCTACACACTATTGCATCGCACAGCCACAAGCAAAGTCAAAACTCACTGCAACAGCGGCCGTCTTCTGCGGTGCAGGATCGAATGACGAATGAAAGGCATGGCCAGTCTACTGCAGGCCACTCTGTGCAAGTAAACCACCCCCAGCAGGCGGTGCCCAGCATGGCTCACAGCTCCCACGTTGCCAGTACGCCTACACAAGCTCAGCGGCCATCGATACCGCAGAGCAGTCTGAGGCCGCCATCACCGTTCGGCCAAGCTCAGTCCGCTACAACGCCCACCACGATCAACCCTTCAATGCTGCAACGACCAAAAACCACAATCAAGGGCCCACCGGAACGTCCGTCCGTGAAGCTCGAGAATCCACGGGATTGCTCCCCGAAACGTAGGAGGTCCAATGACGGCACTGCTCTCCCCATTCCAGAGCAAACTGACCCGTACACTACATTGATTAAGCAGGAGCCTGAGTCGGAGTCATCTCGACACATGTTGCAGACCAGGCAAATGCCCGCTTCCTCGCCGTTAACGGAGCTAGCATCCTCGCAACTGCCACCCACACCCACGCCATTGACAAGCGTCGACTATCAGGCCGCTCTGCTCGCTCTCTCCGATGAATACATCAGCGCTGCGTACGGCATGACTGGCTCATTGTCTGGTAAGGAAGTGTCTGAAGATTTGCTGGATCAGTATCAGAATCTCCTGTCCATAGGCTTGGGCTGTCTTGATTCAGTGCTCAAGAATTATCGCATGTCCGATCCACGCAAAGAGGCACGCATCCGGCTGAGATATGCCAGCCTCCTCTACGAAGAGACAGAAAATCTGACGGATGCTGAAGAATGCCTCAGTAAAGGAATATCTCTGTGCGAACGAGCGAGGTTGACAGATCTCAAATATGCGATGCATCATCTGATAGCCAGGATCTGGTTCAAGAGCCGCAAGTTCAAGACGGCCATGAAGACCGTGGAGAGGATTTCAACCGAAGTTGAGAAATTGCAGCTTCTGCATTGGGTCTATGCATTTCACTTCCTTCGCGTGTCCTTTGGGCTTCAAATCCCAGACAATCACCACGAAACAGTTTCTTTGGTCCGTTACCTGAGTGCGCTGTCCGCGGTAGCGACAAGGCACTATCACGTCTCTGTGCAGATTGTGGCACATACAATCGAAGCGCTCGTACACCTGCGGGCCCGCACTCCCGATAGCATTGATCTTGCGAACCGCGCGATGGCCTCTGCGCGAATGCATCAGTTGACCCCAGAGATGCAAGCAATGCCACAAGTCAGAGCACTGTTGAATTATCTGGATTTGGGGTGTTCCCTGGTGCGCTTCAATCGCAAAATGGCCGACGCAAAGGTACAAGCGATGCAGTTGGAGCTTGATCAAGGCACACAAGACGAAGCATGGACCAATAGAGATGGCTGTGCGCTTTCCGTTAGTCTTGGCCACAGCAAAGATGCCGAGTTGGAGGCCGACTCAGGCGGAATTTTCCAGCAGGGTCCGAGTGGTGAGGTTTTTCTCGCATTTGCATGGCTCACTAAGCAGCAGGCGTACGCCTTTGGCTATCTGATGAGCGGCTTGTCAAAATTAGATGGCAGCACAGGGCCGGAAGCAGCCAAGTATCTGAGCCACGTCGTTACTATGAGTAGGACTGAGCCGAAGGATATGCCATTGTCCTTGAGTGCTGCGTCGTCGAGATGGCAGATGCAAGTCTTGCTTCGAGCAACAGCGAGGCTTTATATTGCATTCGCCTTCTGTGGCATCTCGGACTGGCCTCACGCCATCAATGCTTTGCAGGCCTATCATGAGAAAGACATCCCACAGCTCGAAGTCCCACCTCACGCGGATCTCGCGACGCAGGCCGCATACCTTGATGCTGTAGTCAGACACGGCTCGGGAGACCTTGAAGAGGCGTTACGACTGTATCGATCACCTCCACTGCTAGTGCACTTGACCAGCAACACAAAAACCGATACGGGTCCACTGAACCCAATCAAGATTCTCTCGGCATTGAACAGCGTCGAAATACTTCATTCACAAGGCAAGCATAAAGAGGCAGACCTGCTTCTTGATTGGGCTGAGCCTTATTGCATCGTGACTAGGAATAGCGATGGCGGCGAGCACGGAAGTAGAGCAATGGAATCACTATTCTACATGCTCAAGGCTGTTGCGTCACAGCGAGCGGGCGGTTTGATCATCGATACCAAGTCTATTCTGCAGCGCAGTGTCAAAGCCGCTCAAAGCGTCGGCAACGATCAACTGCTGATGTGCGTCATGAACATCATGACCGATGCCTGGTTCAAGAACATCGTCGGGCAGCAAGCCGTCAGCTCTGGTAAATCAGCGCGGGGACTTGCTGGCAAGAACAATAACAAGCTGTGGAGAGCTGTGGGAACCCGAATGTACGCCGATACGCTCGAGTTGAGTGGGCAATTGGGGCAGGCAGAAGAGATGAGAAGAGACGCGCAACAACTCATGGCGAGCTTACCACCAAATCTGCGAGAAGCGTTCCACAATGGCACGACAAACTAAATGTCAGCCGACAGATGCTCAACACTACCTTGTTCAGGCGGTCTTCAGGCCGTCTATATAGTTTACGAGTGGCGGCTAATGGTTGAGTGTCAACGGGCTCACATATGTGTATTGTAATAATGATAAAGTGATACCCACTTCTTCTCAGCAGTGCGGGTGTTCCGCTCCTCTGCAAAGCCATCGCCAGTTTCGCATTGCTCTCCCCAAAGAAAAGGGGAGTTTATTACTGCTCGTTGAGCCGGCCTTGACTACTCAAATTCTTCCGCTGATCAGGTTGACCGCGGATGTGATACTATTAGAAAAGTTCGTCTGCGGTGTATAGCTCTCCCAGCGCTGGCTTGATTGTAGTCTTGGGCACGATCAGTAATCTTCTGCTCAATAGAATCGTCTCAGACACCACTGCATCGTGAAAGATCCACTTGAGAGGGTTTGCGCTTTCTCTAACCACTTGTTTCTGATTGAGATCATGCAACTACTGTGCCCCTACATCCTCCCTCGTGATACTCAACACATCTCTCACATGACTCGCTTGCAATGGGATTCCCCCATCATCTTGCGCCAACAACCGCGACATCTTCACGACGTTCTTGATCTGCCTCCCATTTAACTCCTCTCTGGCGAATTCCGAGATGTCGGATTCGGAAATCTCAGAGCCACGGAGGAAGTTCTTCCAGATGTCCTCTCGGAACTTGTGGTCGAGAGGCTTGAAGGCGAGACTGAGGTGGATGCGAGAGTAGAATGCGTCGTCGAAGTTGACGGCGCAATTGGTGGTGAGAACGAGGATTCCGCGGTAGTATTCGAGGATGCGGAGGAATGCTGCGAAAATTTTGTCAGTTGGGGGTCGTTTACGCATGCTGATACGATGTTGATCGAGCATACTCACCTGCTACTCGTCTGTTGCGTTCTCGAGCTCCAGGGGTATCTTGCGGAGAGCGCTTTTCGAGAAACGTGTCCGCCTCATCGAGTAGCAGCACCGCATCCCAAGAAGCGGCCAACCTGAGCACGGAAGGGAACTGGTGTTCGATATCCTTTGCACTATCGCCGAGCTCATTTGCACTGACTGCATATAGCGGGATCCTCAAATGGTCTGCCACAGACTCAGCGGTGAGAGTCTTTCCAGTTCCCGGTGGACCGCTGAGAAGCATGATAAGTCCCTGGCCTTTGCCTTGCACCACATCGTCAAAGTCTTGCTTGTGGAGCTTTTGTTGCCGCACTAGCGCCTCTAGAAGACGCTTTCGGGCCGGGGGCACGACTAGAGATTCAAAGACATTGTCGTTCCATCGAATGGGTTGGATATTTGTCGACTTCGAATTCGGCCCAGCATTTTGAGCCAAGCAAGTACCCTCGAACGACTGATCGACAGAAAACTTCGGGTCGGAGGCCAAAAAGAGCTTGTGTCCATCGATGACTGTCGAGCAATGAACTCTCATCGGATCCTCCCGACCTTGAAGGCGCAAGTGTATTTTGACCCAGGCTGAGCACGATGTGCATGTTCAGAATGTGCATGATGGAAAGAAGTCCCGTCTCTTCTCTGTTGTTGTCGACTTCCTGGGCGATCTTCGTATGCGGATCTCGTTGCAGCAAGAACTCGAGTTTGTGCGGAGTGGTGTAGACTGTTGGACTGTACCGACTGGCCTGCTGCGAATGGACTTTGGGTTCGATCATCAGTCTTTCGTTCACAAAGACGTCGACATCCTCGAAATCATAGTCGCCACTTTTGTTGAGCTGCACTGATCCGTCGTATGACCTATATGCCGGTGCTTGTCTCGTCAAGTCTACGGCTACACAGCCACGTGCATGAAGAGTGTCCAAGATGGCTGCCGCGTTTTCGTAGAAGTGAAACGGCATCACAGGCAATGCGAGTATTTTAGTGCTTCCTGAAAACGCAGGTATGAACCTCGATGATTTCTGCCAACCATATCTTGATCCATCAAAATCCAAACTAACAAGGTGAACAGCAAGGGTTGGTAGGTGCTCAGCAATCAAGTATTTGTAGCTGTCGACCAAGAAGCAATGCGTTTTGCCATTGATGTCGGCGAAGACCGGACATCCAGGGGCTGAAAGCGTCCACAACAGGCTGAAAGTTATGTTGCCATTCTTCGCGAGACTTTGCGCGTCCGCTATTGTTTCTTTGAACTCATCGCCCAGTACGTCTACTAGAGCATTGATTTGTTCAGCCTGCTCGCTGTGATCGTGGTGAGCTTTGTCATTGGCCGATACCAGAGATGCCCGATAATAGAAAAACGGATGGAAAGGGCTTTTGAATTCGAGGTCTTGTGCATCGATATTTTCGCCGGGATAATTACCCAGCAGTCCCCGCACGAGCTGCCTCAAGGATGGTCTTTGCACATTGATAGCGGCTAGGAAGAGCTCTAATGTTGCTCTGACGCCGTCTGATCTCCTCCCTTGATATCTGGTGACCTGGTGGAAAGCGTCAGGTTATTCCAAACCCAAGACAGTTCTGTACGAAAGGAATTTTGCATCCACGTCCGTCGCGATGGAGATCTTGCGTGGCCCACAGAGACTTACCGAGGCGTGATCGGGTGTTTTACTCGCTGTCCTGCTAAGGTGTTCCGGACACTCGTCAAGCCAGGTGAGCCCTCCACGCTCATGAGGTATGCCAAAGAGCTCCTTCACCATCGACGACTGGGCGCCTTTAGCAGCAACTCCGGTGCCAACCGTCTGGCCGTCCATCTCTGCATTGCCTCAAGCGCATACCTGCAGCGTCTTGGGAATACTGCGACGAGGTCATACTTTAGTTGATCTCGCAGCAAATTGAGGGGTACTTCACGCATCGATCCGGTGGTCCACCCCGTCAATTTTCTTTTGAATGAGGTCTGGGATCGGTCCCGTCACGAGGCACTCCCAACTGCCTGTGAGATCATCATCTTGACCACAGCATCGAGCACGCTTGACAGTTGCCATTCTCGGTTCGTCTGTGGTGGAGAGTGGGAGTGAGTCTGCACGAGTGGTTTGTGCGAAGCTCTCCCCGCTGTCTACCAAGCGTCACTCTGTTTGATGTCATTGACCAGCATTATTGTTCGGCTCCATCAAAACTGAGTTGAGATGATTCGTGAGCCATACAATTAGCATCTCGCAGTGCGGTTCTATTTACAACTTCGTACTAATGCATATGTGTGAAAGTACACGACGCTCATGTGAAGTCGTCTATGCTGCATGTCAGACATTCCCTTGTACTCGTCCACAAATGACTGGTTCGTGCTTTATCGTAGGCAACGTGACCCATTGCGCCATAAACGCCTTGCTTGCTGCTTGGTGCAGATCTCAGAGCTTGTTGTTGATGATCGGGATGAGGGTTTGTGCGAGCCAGAAAGAGAATGTGAGTTTGGGTCCAGTCATGAGCAGCTTGGGCACCAAACCCTTGAAGAAAGCCGTAGGGCCTTCGTGTCGAGCCATGTCGGACACAATCTTGAGACCGGATTTTTTGACTTCGAAGTTCTGATTTTGAATCCTTGTCTTGACAACGTCCAGTGGCGCGGAAACGATCAGTGACGCGCTTGAACCGGCGACTGAAGCGACAAAGTTCTGTAGCCATGTGGCCTTGTTGTAGTCCTCGAGCTTATACAGATATTGCTTCGCAGCCGCCGAACCACCGAATAGCGCGAACGAGCCGGGGGCGTTTCGTGCAGCAGTCCATCCCCATCCCCGGTAGAGCGCAAAGCCCTCGTCGGCGACAATCCTGAACACGCCTCGTCCTCGGAAAGCCTCGGGGTTTGTCTGTCTCTTGATCTTCAATACGTCCAACGGCAACAAGACGATCTCTCCAATGCCAATGATCGACCCGGCAGTCGCGTGCATGATTGCCTTCCCATTGCCCTTGCCAAACGCGCTATCGAAGGACGAGCCGTGGTTCTTGGACAGGTAGTCGCGCACAAAGGGCTGTCCACCATACTTGTACACTCTCTGCAAGATTTTGTATGCTGCGGCGTATCCGAGACCAGGGAAAAGGGTGAAGAATCGTCGGACGAAGGGTTCAGCGGCGTGTTTGCGAAAAATGACCTCGTTGAGCTGAGCGGCTCCTGTGATCTTGCCCTGGTTGGACATCAGTCGCTTGGCGATCGTGTCGACGGGATGGAAGACAGCGAGCTCGGCGATACCAGCAGAACCTGCAATGGCATATTAGGACATGTTGCTCGAGGGTTAGGGTGCACAATTTCATCGTACCAGCGCCGAGGACTCGCGCGACACCGGACTCCTTCTCCACCTGGCCAGCGCCAGCCTTGTGCGATGGGAGTGAGGGCGACATAGCGAATGTGTGGTCTCGACAGTCTGACGGATTAATGCTCGAGCGTCGGCGAGGAGAGAAGCAAGTCGAGGGCACGCGACGAGTAAAAAAGTCGGCCGTGCATGAGCCTGTGGAACCGAAGCTTGACCCTGTCTACCCAAATCTTGATTAGCCTGCTCTCCACCGAGTCCATACCCCATCGCCGTACTCTGCACGTTGCGCCATATCGAGTCACCAAACCAGAACTGCATCGGCTCTGGCATGACCAAAAGATAATTCTGAGATGCCGTCCTCAAGACCGAACCACCATGACCTACAGCCGCTATCGGCTCATTGCTATTCACAAGCTCTAAATCAAAACATTTGAATAACGTCCGAAGATGTTCGCTTTCGCCGGATCTTGGCCCACATAGGCTCTACTTCCTGCAGACAACGGGACCACGGATTTTCTGTAGTCCCTTGGCCCCTGTCGCATCATATTATCTTGCTGAATCGAAGTCTCCCTGATCGCTACGCCAGACCGACTCGTTATGACGGAAGGCGTGAACGTCTATGCTCCTGCTTACGTGCCGGCTGGGATCAAGTGCCATGCGATATTCAGTCTTTAATCTCACAACAAGCCTCATCTACGCCGAGGGCTGGGAAGCTTGACATTCTGCGGTGATTGTTGATTACCTAAATCTACCTGTCTCGGACAATGTGGGTAGAAGATAGCGCAGCATAGAGGGCTGACCCTCTGCCTGCCCACCGGCAGTGCCATCGTCACACGTCGTGTCACCAGCATTGGCAAAGTCCTGTGATACTAGCTTGGTGAATGAGACGGGCGTCCAATGGCATTTGTAGCTTCCAGTCGCAGTCAAGCCGTCATTGTTCCTGTGTGCGTTATTTTGGAGCGCTTGTATGGTGAGGTGCCGAGTCACATCCTGCGGACGGAATGAATCCAAAGACAACCCCCAAGGACGTCGCGATTACTGACAATCGTCGTTTGCTTCAAGTGGCTTTCGGCGTTGGTGCACTACTAGGTCCAGGAGTAGTAGGAGAAGGACCCGCGCTACTCATGCCTTTTTTGCGGTCCTTCTTGCGTTTCCCTCCCGATGTGCTGTTTTTGCGCTTGTCTTCATTCTTCAATTTAGTCTCAGTAGAAAATGCAGCAGGTGCAGCAGCTTTGTCTGCCTTGGGAGAAGCAACGTCTGGTCTCGGAGACACGCTGTGGCTGTTCGATGCCATTTCTTTCTTTGCGCGAGCTTCTGCAGCAGCGGCTTCCTCCTCTGCCCTTCGTTTCTTCACTGCAGCTTCCGTCATGGCGAATTTGAAATTTCCAGGCTCGCCCAACAGTGGGTTCTCATCAGTGAAGTCGTGGGCATATTTGATCGACATAGCCAGTGAGCTTGCCAAAAGCCGGGTCTGATCATGATCTGATATTGATTTCGAGGTCGAAGCGTTGGATTCATGGAGCAGAGAGCCTGAACGCAGCGACTGTGAATCCATTCCAGGTGCGATGCTACCTTCTCGTGAACCAGCCGGCGATCCAGCTATTGAGCCCGTCCCGGTCCGCTTCGATGCTTGGCTCGGGGGAAGATAGGTGTAGCCAGATGCAGGGGCGTATCGGGGTAGTATCGATGTAGCATCGAGGAGTTTGTTAAGGCTAGTTGCAGCAGAGAGGAGCCGATTCTCCACTACATCGAACACGTTCGGCGCCTGGAACACGTTCTGACCCACGATGAAATAAGTCCCCAGCACCGTCAACTCCCAGTTGTCTTCCAGGATCACGCCGGGCGGTCGTGCCCGCGGCCCAGATGGGGCTCTCTGGCGGTCCTGCTTGCGGATGACATAGATGCCGGTGGTGACTCCTTGTGCAGCGAGTTCCTTGTCCGCAACAGGCTGTGGTTCTTGCACAATCATGTACTCGAGACCTACTCTGCCCCGCAAATTGTCCTCTAATGCCTTGCGGCTGTTGCACATGTGGTGCGTCTGCCAGTCAACCTTGCCTTGCTCGAAAAGCAGCCCATTTTTGCTGCTCCACTCGAAGAAGGGCGACTCGCTCATATAGCGATGGATCATGTTCTCGTCCATGGCTTTCCCACCCATTTCGTTCACCCACCACTGAACGAGGGGCGGGAGGCTGTAGACCTGCTCATCCAGTGGTGTAGTCGACGTGGTCGCCATCTTGGGCAGATTGCAGAAGGCCACGCAGCAAATATCAAACTGGAATTGTCGAAGAGAGAGTTGAGGCGCGTGCTGTTGCACAGGCTACTCGCGTGCGGACTGCAGCCCTGGGATGACTGCAACGACTTCTCCTCATACCAGTGCAGTCATCGGTAGCAGTGTGATGTGAACGGCACGAGCGTTTCTGAGCCACGCGATTCCAGCAAAAGCCACTTTCACATGAAAGATGGATGTGATGGAGCGCGTGAGCTGCTTGGCGTGCCCTGGTTATTAGTTAGAGCGAGCCGCGTCGCCCAAGCTTTCTGCAGACGCGAAACTCAATCGCTTCTGCCGACAGCCACCCTGGCATCTCGCGGCTGTCATTTGATTCGCTCTCGCGGGCTCAATGTCGGGGCCATAGCAGATTCCCCCATACGCGCCCGCAGCAGCATCGCTCTCCCGTGCGCAAGGGGGACATGAGCATGGTCGTCTAATTTGCGGCCGAGTTCCACAAAGCGGGAGAACCGCGACACCATGTCTGCTGCCACTGACATCAAACTGCCGCGAACGCCCAAGTTTCCAACCCATAATGCTCCGCGGGTGTGGTTCCTCACATGTGCGAACAGCCCCATCGGCATCTCTCTTTGCAGACACTTGCTGGCACATGGGGACTATGTCACTGCGGGCGTGCAGCCCACAGAGTTCGAGAGAGAAGAAGAGCGGAGCAGAGACTTCAAAGACTTCTTGGAAGAGCTGAGTGCTCCTCCTGCTACGAAAAATGGCCTGGAGGATGAGGATGGACCTGACGAGCCGGGGAAGGTGTCGAGGAAAGAAAAGGGCAAGGGGCGATTGGAGAAAGAGCACCGTGAACGAGAGCTGTGGAAGAGCAGGCTGCGTGTTGTAGCGCTGGACGTCAAAATCATGGGCCAGTGCCAGTCTGCTGTGGCAGAAGCTGTGCGCTGCTTCGGAAGGGTCGATATCCTGTTCTGTTGCCACTCGGAGATTGTGGTGGGCACGGTAGAGGAGCTTTCGCAGAGCCCGAGGACTCTGAGTTTGGTCAAGGATCAATTCGAGATGAACTTCTTCGGGCCGGTGAACATTATCAAGGCGACGTTGCCTGTCTTTCGGGGAAAAAAGAACGGCCACATAGTACTGATGACTGCTGTTACAGGACATTTGGGCACCCCTGGACTGAGCATGTACTGCGCGAGCCAGTGGGCGATCGAAGGCTACTGCGACAGCCTGGCGTATGAAATCGCTCCATTCAATATTCGAATGACCGTCGTGCAGCCAAACATGGAAGTCAACGTTCTCACCCATCGCATCACCTCAGCACCCCCCATGGTTTGCTACACCGATGAGAATAACCCAGCGCCGCTGTCACGAAACATTCTGTCCTCTCTTCTGGACAAGATCGAAGGGTCCGCAGAGCCAACCACAGGGGATCAGCTGTACTCGAGCGAGGTCAAGAGCCTCTACGCGCCGCTCAGCAGAGGCATGAAGGAGCGGCTGGTAGCTGAGACTGTGCACGCCGTTGCGGCCATTGGCGGCCACGACAATCCGCCCGCCCGGCACATTGTG
>ANSM01008027.1:0-21019 GCA_000347735.1 Cercospora canescens BHU
CGCGCGCAGCAACACACGACGCCAGCGTCATCGCCCAGCCTGTGCCATATGGGTCTGGCAACCAGACCGTACCCACCGGCTTTCCGAACTCGCACGTCCATCACCCCTCTGCACCACTGAGACGAGGCGAGGCCCACACGCAAATTTCTCTAGACGCATGAGCTGCTGTCCTCCTGAGGGCCTAGCGCCGCTCGGCTGCTGGTAGGCGAGTTCTGCCTCGCCATCACAATCATCATCACACAGATGCTCCTCCAGGACCGGGTGCCAGTACCGTCCTCTCTTACTCAGGCGCCATGCTCTACGCCCTCGGGCCCGACTGCACCGTTTAGGAAATCCCTAGGATTGTGTGTCAGTCCGCGGGGGTCGCGCGCGAGCCTCCCCACGTTCCAACGAACACGGCTGCTTGTCAATGCCGCAACGAGCTGGATGCATTGCAGGACGGTAGGACTAGCGTTGGTCCGCCCGACTGACTCGATTCTCTGAGCTTGGCGAGCTTGAAATCCATCGTTGGAGTCGTGGTTGTCGTGCTGCTCGGAACGCTCTGATTCAAGTCGAGGTGCACTGTCACCCCAGCACGTTCACAGCGACATGACGTACAGACATGTCCCAAACTCAAAAGCACGCAGCGCATCCAATGGCCTTTCGAGTCTCTGCCCTGACGCCAAGCAATGACCATCCTCCAACACCACCACGCCCTCAAAGCCTTATCCTCGCACAGCGAACGTCACCTTCACCGACTGCCGTCGTTTCGATCACAAGGCCACCGTGGTTAGGATGAACTTGGCCGAGCTGACACTAAACCCCATGGAGCGGCAACGTTCAGGCAAGACGGCGAGAAAATTCGTGATTGCCACCACTCGGAACTGCCTCGTGGACAGCTCGTTGTCACTCCATTCAACGTCCCGTCGCTGAAGCTTCTCAGCATATCCAAGTCAAATCCGCGAGCTTCAGCGCCACAGAGCGTCTGCAACGCGCAGACGAATCCGTTCCGATCGGACATTGTTCGGTGGCTGAAAAGGGAAATTTGACAGAAACAGAGAACTTTCGACGCTTCGAGAGAAAATCTCGACATGAACCTTATTTTCGGTACACGCCGGCACAACTCGAACCTTAACGGAAACGCCCCAATCTGCTCTTGCAGCCCTGCCGCCCATCATGCCAACAGCCCGCGTCATTCGCCTCATTCAATAACCGCAGGTGGGCGGCATCATGATGAAACGGTGAGCGCGATGCGGCTCACGAAAGTGACAATGATTGCGGCGATGAACGGAACCAGAACCTTGATTCTCTCTTTCACAGGGCGGGCCAGGGCGGTATCCTGCGGACCAAAGCTGCCCTTTGAATACACACACGCCGGATACGGACGCCGACCGCATTGCTTGTAGACCGAGGACATGCGCCACATTCTGGTTGTTGGCCCGCTCTCTGCACGCTCGACTCGTGTGTCGAGACAGCAGTGATTGATCCGACGATACGCCTGTGTTGGCTGAACCTTGGATAGTTCCGATGCGATTCAGGATAAGGTGTTCCGCGAAGGCAGGCGAGCCGCATTTGATCCTTCGCCACGGCCTTTGAACGACTCGTGAATAGATGAGGTCCCTCTGTGTATGCAGCTAACATAACTTTGCCCACAACGTTCGCAAAGGTCAAAGTGCCAGACGGGCAGGTAGATGCAAGCGAGACTAAGCGGAAGGCTGTGCTCGAACCTCGCAACCGCCCAGTGAAACGCCGAAATACTCGATACTGGTTGAAAGCTTGGTTGTTTCCAAGACTGCTGAAACGACGGGCCGCCGCTGTGGCTGATTCGTCCACGAGGGTAGATGGGCAAAACTTTATGTGAAGTACACACGGCTGGCAGCGGCACGACGATATGCAGGAGTGCTGAGCGGTGAAGAACGCGAGGGATGAGGTGGGATATTGTTTAGAAGGCGAGGCTACAGCCAGCGTTTCATGAAGATAGGAGGGCTGGGGCGGCAGTCATCTTTGCGGTATACACGCACTGTAGCCATGGAGGTTGGCTTGTGATCGTGCAAGCGCTGATTTGACTTCTTGGGCGATCACAAGTCTCTTGCTCCGGCGGAGCGAGGGAACCGCGCCAGGTCTCGGTTGTAGAGTGCGCCCGTAGGAGCAGTATACATGCGCAGGTTGGATGGACGTCACGAAGTGAGGTCCCGTCGTAGAATCGAGTGCAAAGAAGGTTTTGCCCCACCACCAGACAGACGACAGCGGAGCCGCAAAGCGTCGTCTTGGCGCCTTGACCTTTCCTTCCACATACCCTTACACACGCGGCTTCATCTACCGAACATAGTCGCGCTCCCAAGCGCCAGACGCGATAGCGCATCGGCAGCGTTGCGAATCCGTCCTCAGGAACAGCGTTGCGGCCATTCATCGCTTCAAAGCCTGGTTCCAGCAAAGAACTGCCGACGAGCAAGGGTTGTCAGCCGACGGCAACAACGCGTGCATGCGCATTCACAAAAAGCAGACTGCCCTGATTGACGGTCCCATGCACTTCAGCTGTCGACTTCCACGGGATCTCAGCGTCTACAATGGCGAATCCGCAAGTTTTCGGCCGCGCCAAAACATCCCAACGCCACCACCTGTCCGCTTTGCCACCCGTGCCAAGATGTCCTCTGCTGGAACTTCCCGCAGAAATCCGGGAGATGATTTGGGTGCACGCGGTGACAGAATGGGAGCCAGCTCCGACTGAGCCAAGAAGAGACGCCGGAGATGCACTGGTGAAGCGGCCGATCAGAATGGATCGCTTCAACCGACCTTGTCCTGCACCACTGACCCTGGTATGCCACCAGATACGCACGGAGACTTTAAAATTGTACTACGAGCAGAATGTTTGGGAGTGCTGGAGACCTTTGTTCTGGCTAAAGGACTGGAGCGAGAGCACACTCATTGACTGGCTCTCCTGCATTGGCCCCAACCGCACGAAATGGCTTCGGCATGTTGTCTTACTTTACAAACACGAGAACGAGCTTGAGCACGACATTAAGCGAGCACTTTGCGAAGCTGGATTTGCACTGAAAGGCTGCAATATCCTTGACAAGCAAGAACTGACCGAGTATGAGATGTGCTTCGAGTCCATGGGCTTGCCGCGTCACTTTGGGCGGAAGCGAAAATGGGATCGCTGGATGGCCGGAAGCGTAGCGGCTGGAAGCGGTACGTGAGACTCAAGGAGTCGAAAGTACGATGGCCGACAGTCCTGCGGCACCAAATGCCCTGCCAACGACGGCCGCACACCTTTCGGACCCCACTGCACCTTACTTTGCGAATTCAATTACGTTGATAGGACGAACATGATGAACAACAAAGAGCACACCCATGGCCATTTCGACGCAGTAGCTAGACGTGTGCCTGCTGCGCTTGCATCAAGAAGTCGAGCATCTCACTGGCACACGTCACTTTCATCTCGACTGCATGAAGTGACAAGGACTGGGAATGGCACGCCGTCGACCGCGCCAATGTCAGATTCTGCGGAGCCCATCCCTTAGTGCACTGCCTTCCTGTATCCAGTCTAGGGCGAGTGCTTTGGAGGATCAACAGCCGGGTTGAGTACGATGACCTTCGGTGGCGGACTACCAACCGGAGTATTCCGCGTCCAAGTCACTTTTCATAACTCGAGCTTCTGACATGGAACCTCGCCAATGCTAGCTCAGAATCAATGCGCATCCGAGACCAGGAAGCCGAAGCATGATCACTGTGATCGACTCGGCGTCATGTCCCGCCTTTTGCCTTTACTTACTTCCCTGATCAACAAAGGTAGCAACAAGCCCAAGCGAGGTGGTGTCCACATCCCACTCTCCTTCGTGGAACACAGCTCGTCCGGCCTGATTTCCGAGAGCGAAATGTTTCTCGTTCTCTCTCGCCCTGAAGGGAACATCACGCTGGAGTGTATTCGAACGACCGCAATGTAATGGATCTCAGCCCTGGAGAGTCTACGTCAGCGCAAATGTTCAGATGCTGAGAACCAGTCTCAAGCATCCCAACCAAATTCCCATCCGGGGCTAGTGGGATCAGCTGTCCGTGAGAGCTCGAATGCTGCGATCTGAATCATCTTGACAGCTACGCTGCTCGTGATGTATTCTTGTCGTTACAGAGTGTATTTTGTACTGCTATTGGCTCGTCTCACTCATGGCCCAGCAGAGCAAGGTTCGGATACCATGGCAGGTTCCGACACGCGCCCCTCCCTGTTCAAACGTAATGCCAATGCTACAATATGTAGGACGCTGATTGAATTCCCACGCCTCGGTCCACTGGCGCAGGACAGCAATCTGCCAACTCTTTGCTCTATGTCCAGCATTTTGGCCGTGGGTCTCCGCAGGTGTCCTGGTAAGTTCCAGCGCTGCACTTCATGGGACATGCACAGATCGGCTTTGCAAATTTCGTGAATCGTGCTCAGGTACGGTTCCGCAAGCAGTGGCACGATACTTCCTACCGTTCCGCTGAGAATTCCGCTACACTGCATTCGCCTCTCTTCACAGAGCTATCCTTGGTCTCGCCGCAGCGATGTTACAGCTTCTCGTCCCCATCCAGTAAGACTGGACAGGCGGGCACTCCTTCGTCGAGTACAGTTTGGCGCTAGGGCAGCATTTGCGCACTCTCACTGCGAGAAGCAGTCCATTCTCAGCACGGTGCGTGGCTCCACGAAACTTCGCAGCTGTACCTAGTCGTAGACGCGAATCGTGCGTCTGGTTGTCATCGACAGCGAATATCGATACGATGGGTTATCCGATAAGCGGGTACGATGTCATCAATGTGTCACAGAAATATCTGCGGCGTGAGAGCTGCCGAACTGCATACAGCCAAGCAGCCCCGGTTCGCAAAGCTGGCCCGATTTGGATGCATTCACCCGAGTGGCGGACTAAGTCCTCAATCGCGTTGTTACATTTTATCCTATGTGGCTGCTGGTTAGTTCACCTTTTGTCGGCCGTATGCCCTGTGCGGAAAATGGTTCTTGGGCTCAACCTTCCGTGGTGTGCGGGATCTGTCCTTCTGCTATACCGGGGAGGAGCATGGCTGACCTGGAAGGAACTCCTAGTCTGTAAACATCCGGGCAAATTGCAAGACATTGGTTTGATACGAGATCATAGCTACCCGGTAGCGTCTGTTTGGATCCAATTGCGCTTACTGCTTTCGTTGCCACCATGGAGACGAAATCCGACAAGCGCGTGGTCATGGCCACCCCAGCCAGAACGCTTCGCGCCAAGAGGATTATCCTAGACCAACCACATTAGCGGCAACATCCTCGTGCAGAACACGCTTGCAGTTCGGTCATTTAGCCACGCATTACGCTGCGTCAGGAACCAGCGGTGACTTGTGTGCCCATTGATCGGCAGCCTGAGACGAAGGGGCTCCATAGAGTCCATAGGGCACTGTTCCGTGCCTTGCTAGTGAGATCTGCGAGCTATGTCAATTCACGACACGACATTTCTGGGAGCACCTCTTTGATCATAGCGGTACGAATCGCCCCGAACCCCATAGCCGCGTTTAGGCTATTCAGAGAAGCCCTTCACATGGCTAAGTTAGTGCCAATGGGATTTTTGATTTCTCATCAGAAGGGATGGAAGAAGATGAATGGAATCTTAGAGATGCGAATTGTCGCATCATCTGTGAGACTTTTGCCAGTCACCAGACGCAGCCCCGGGGACGTCCATTCGGGCGGATCTGATTGCGCTTCTGACGTCCAAGTTTCTGTTTACAGACCGGACCCGCGGATAAGCCTGTCCGAAAGTATGCTTGATGAGGCAACCTTGACGAAAATGGGTGGTCAACTCTCCTTACTCGATGCAGTACAAGGAGAGACTTATTGATTGAAGTACAGTGTCTCGTTGCAGGACCGAGTCGTGAACAATCTCTCATGACCAGACATCATCTGCTTCAGCGAGCCAACATTGCCAGGCACACCTCATGAAACACTAGTAGGTCCCGGCGTGATTTGCTAGAAAGCCCCCATCAATGACCATGACATGGCCGTTGCAGTAGCCTCCAGCTCTGCTGACCAAGTACAGTACGGTACCTGCCAACTCTTCTTCGTTGCCCATTCTTTGACGAGGCACCAAAGTCCTAGGAAGAACGCCGTCCGTGCGCTCCCACGCCTTTGCAACACTGGCCGTCATGTCCGTGGGGAACCAACCTGGTGCGATGACATTTGTTCGGATGTCATGGGGCACAAGAAAGTTACCCAAATTTTTCATCAGATGATGAACGGCGGCCTTGCTGGCGTTGTAGATGAAAGAGTCTGTGGCTCTGGTCAATCCCCCAACACTCCCAATTGCGATCACTTGACTCGTGGGCCTGGAGGTATCTCTGCGCTTATTGCCAGCGTCTAGCAACTCTAGAAAAGCCATGGTGGTGGTGAATACTGCAGCAACATTCGTTTCCAGGGTATCTCGCCAAAGCTCCTGTGGCCGGTAATTGAAATAGTAGTCCCGAATCTCCTGGACGGAAGACTCCCCGGTGGGTTTTGGCCTGGCATCCGGACTGGAATCAAACGTCGTTTGACCTGCATTGCAAACTAGAAGATCGATGTATCCGGTCTCCTCGGTCACGACATTCACCGCTCGTTGAACATCATCACGGGACGTGGTACTTCCTTGAATTGCTCTGATGTTACCGTGAATCTGCTCATGGTAGATTTAGACTTGCTAAACTCCTCCCAGCACCGGAACTCACAGCTTGTTTTGCAGCTTCATCAAGCTTCTCTTGTCGACGACCCGTGATATAGACTTTGGCGCCCTGGCTCTCGAGGGTTCTGGCAATGATCAAACCTGCATCAGGATATTATGTCAGACTCAGACCTCCGAA
This sequence comes from Cercospora canescens BHU, assembly GCA_000347735.1. Lineage (NCBI taxonomy): Eukaryota > Fungi > Ascomycota > Dothideomycetes > Mycosphaerellales > Mycosphaerellaceae > Cercospora > Cercospora canescens. The sequence continues at coordinate 6,814 of ANSM01008027.1, forward strand.
AGGATCTCAAGCAGAGTCCCACCCACCAAGGCCAGTACCTCCTGCAAATACGCGTCAGATACAACATTGTCGAGCACGGATAAAATCGGACGATCCTCACCCCCTGTGACTACGGCAACAATACCGGACACATCGTTGAGAGACTTTGGATCGTAAGGCGACGACATGGATTCGGTCATGTTGATTGCAAGAGCAGAATGTCACGCTGTATCGGTTGTGATTCTCTGGTTGTTCACTATGTGAAGCTCCGGGCTATTAGCAATCTGTCGGGGTTCCTTTCGGGAACTGTCGATGTTGTCGGGAAATACAAGCCCGGCTCTCCACACACCGGATCACCACAGTGCCAAGTCGTCCTGACTTCACCACATACTCAACATGAATTTTCGTTGCCAAGCTTCATTGGGCAGCTTGCTTCTGTTCCTTGTGATTGAGTTGATCGCTGCCACTGCTCTGACAGTCGCACAATTATGCCGAGGGCGAAATCGCACACCGGGACAATGTCACATGACGAGCGAGGTGAAGCGCAACGATCATCGGTCATGGGTGTTGTGTTTCTGTGGCTCGTCGATGGCGATCACGGACACCGTTCATCTGAGATTTTCGGACAAAGTATCGTAAGACCGGAGTCAGCACATGCCAATTCCCCACACTGCAGCATGATTGTCAAATGACAGAGTATATGCCTAGTTCGGCCAGGCGTGGTGCATACTTCGGACTAGAAGTTCTTTGGAAGCGCGCAGGTACTAGGATAGACCCAACACGTCTCTGTCTCACAGTACTGGGTACATCCCTAGAGGTTGCAAAGTATGAGTGGTAACCCTCGCTGCGAGATACAAGGTCCACGCCAGTCTTCCCCCCTTGCGAAACATGGGCAGGGAACGCCTTCTAGAAAACTTCGAGAAGAAGCTTCAGACGACACACATCAGGGCACACAAACTCTGTTGCAGAGAATGGCTACAATTGCGAGTTGTACGAAGACGCGGGAGCGGTATCTGCTCCAGTAGCGCATCACACACCGCTCAGTCGAGCCAATGATAGCTGCGATAAACCGATATCCCCGCCAAAGTCATCATCCCAATGCTGGTTACAGAGCCACGTCTCGGACTGTTCGTTGCGTACAGGTACGAGGGCACGGTTGCATCAACAGGTGAGTTCGTTTGCCCCAAACTCTCCTCACTCGTGCCCTCGAAGAACAGTGGGGACTTCTTGGCAGACGCACTTGATGACTACTGCACCACGATGCCCTGACATGTCGTCGCACGACCACTCCGACTTGGCGACCGCCACGGCAACCACCAGAGAAGCACCATTCCTTGCATGTCCACCTGAAGCTTGTCTCACGACTGATGGCCCAATGTGGCATTTGCAACGACGACATATCACCATATCAGAGGCCTGGACCGCCGGAGCAGAAATTGGGTTCTACACGATGACATTGAACCGCAGCATGACCGATCTCCTTCCTGCTCACCTGCCAAATGATGAATGTTCTTGGACGCGTCGTGCTCTACCTCGATTCAGCGACAGAGTACCACGCTCCGTGACAAACCACGGCCTTACCCTAGCCCGTGGGAAGGGCAGTCAGTCATTTCAGGATCATCCCGCGTGACGAAACTTTCTGTGCGGGACATGGACCTGTGCAGGACATCCTGCGGGCGAAAGCTTCCGCGTCGCGGCGGGCAGACGTTTCAACATTTGCACACACCGCAATACTCTGTGGTTTCGCAATCCGCGACGGCAGATCAAAGGGATCCGGGCAGGAAAGCCGCACGTTCCGAATCACGGCTCGGATGGGCCGGACATCACGTTCGAAACCACGCCGGCAAGCCGAGCGCGACTCGCGCGCTGATAAAAAGCCCCCAAGCGGTGTAGAGGAAACGTACGTGCTGTGAAAGAACGTACCTTGTGCTTCCAACCCCCATCCATGCACGTTGTTCAAGGTCCTTCGCTGAGAAGTCAATGGATTGACGAGTCGTGATGAACCGCATGTGAGTGACCGACAAGAGTCAGACAAAACCCATCATGACACAGGCGAATTCGTCGCGAACCATACAAGCATGGACGACAGATTCAGAATCATCTCTGACACGAGCCGGCCGTTCCGTGAAGAAAGTAATCACAACTCATGCGGCTGAAGTAGTTTCAGCGCGGTCTACAGCCCTCCTTAGCGCCACATGAACTGCGGCTCGCGATGTGCACCTTTTCTGGCTGTCGAGAGCGTCGATCAGTGTTCTGCGTGATGAGGTAGGTGTTTTGATCGAAGCTGTACGAGGAAGCCATGGCAAGACTGCGTCCTCCTCGAGAGCATGCGGCTCGAGGATCCTTCACTTCACTCCCTTCTGCATTTGTGGCAAGGGGTGGATGTTTGAGAAGATGTCGACCATCCAAGGCCACAAGGTGTACCTGGTGTTCGTCATGGAAGCTCTGGTTTTCCCTTCAACACGCAGTAAGCTGAGATGCTCCACGAGTGCCGCGCATGACGATGATACGAAAATCATTGCACGAATGCGACGCTTTCAAGCAGAGCCGTCTTGTTAGTTGGTATGACTGTTCTTAGACGCTTGCAGAAGACTAGAGTACTGCTCTGCATGCAGCTCCGCGTTCTCTATTCTCATTTCCGCCCAAGAAAATTCGACAACTTTCTGTAGATAATATTCTGTTATGAATCGTGCTCTGAAATGCGTTTTGATTATTCGTGCAGATTCGTGTGAAGACAATCCATCTTTTGAAGCAGAACGTCTTCGAAGTCGCGCCTGAAATTGGTCTTCAAGACAGCATGAGACTGAAGCTCGACTATAATAGTGCCCATGCAGCAGCCACAGATCATGGATGACATTCGTTTTCTGAGGCTATATCATATGTTAAAGTGGTATGGAAGGCAAGACTTCACCTCCTCTTGCTTCCTTTGCCACCACGTCCACCTTTGCCGCTCCTCGCAGGCCCACTTTTGCTCCTTCCTGCGTCCGATGCATTCGACATCATGACCCTCACGCTCTTTACAGGAATGATGCCAATCACCTCCGGTTCCCTCCAGCCTTTCACGAGCTCGGCCTCCCGCGGCCAAATTCTCTCCGTGTCCTTCGAGCTCCGATCCAGTTTCCTCTCATCCGCAGCGTCTCGCAGCCACTTGGTCAGAATTTCTCTCGTAGCCTTGCCCTTTTTCTGCTGCCCCGGCTGCATTTTCACCTTGTACTTGTATCGTGCCAACGCAGCCCAAGGTGCGACAGTGGGAATGGCTTCGAGCAGTTCATCTCCAGGCAAAGGCTGTCCGATGAGAGTCTCGAGCAGGCTTGTGGTCTCAGTTTCGACACCAGCATCTTCTTCTCCTTCATCGAGATTCAATTTCCGCATTTCCTCAGCTTCAAGTCCTTTCTGCTGAGCTCGTTCATGCTGAGCCTTCCTTCGTGCGCGAGCTTCTTCTTCAGTCTCTTTCTTCGCATTAGTAGCTGCTTCTGCTGCCTTCCTCTCGTCCGCTGCTTTGCTGCCGAGCAGTTGCATGGCCAGAGCGCGGTCTTCTTCGTCCTGATTGGCATATTTTGTGGCAATTTTCTTCTTCTTTCCTCTTTGTCCACGCATGGGCTTCTGACTAGGAAGGGAGGGCTGGGCTGGCTTGCCCTTCTGGATTCTGGCCAATTCCTTCCGCTGCTTATTGGACAATTGAGGCTCTGGTGCTTCATCGTCCTTTTCAGAGGAGAGCCCGTCTTCTTCGATTGAAACCGTCGCATCCTGGTCGGGTTCCTGCGAGGCCTGTGATTCATCCCTACCATTATTTCCAGAAAGAGGCTCCGACTCGACTTCTCCGCTCTCACTCTGCGCATCGTGCTGCGTCTGGTTCGAGGCAGAAGCGAAACTCAATCCTCCTGTCTGCAGAGGATTTCCGGCATGTGCGCGGGCTCCCTGCTCGTGTTCTTCGTCATCGTCGTCCTCGTCATCTTGCACGCCATAGGTCCGTCTCCTTTGTTCGTTTCGAGTCTCATCATCCGAACTATCATTAGCGTTACGAGAAACATCCGGAAACTCGTCGTCATCATCCTCCTCAATTCTGGGCTCGGGTGCTGCGGCATCTGGGAAGTCGTCATCGTCAGAGGCTGAGCCCCCTGCGGCAGACGAATCCGCCGCAGTCTCAGCTTCAGTCAGGTCAGGCGTGGCCAAATAGCTATTTTGGCGGGGCATCTCCAGGCGATGCTTGACGTGGCGTGCTTTACTCTCCTCGCTGATCTGGAACGTGACGCCAAAGCCTAGTAACAATTTCGCAGGAGGCAGGAAGTTCTTCTTACCGCGGACCACAAAGCCTCCAGTCGTGAGGTATTCTCCAGTTGGAGCAGTCTTCGAAACTTGATCGGCGTTGACCCACCAGGCGGACATGACAGCCTTGCTATCCCACGCGCTCGAAGTGCACACTGCAAGATCTCCCGCTTGCGCAAGAGTGGAAGGTGGAATAGGGTCTTCCGGGCTCAATTTGTTCTCAACGACGACGCTTGCAGCGCCATCGAGATCGGCATGAATGTACACGTCGCCTTTCTTCAAGTAGCGTCGGTAAAGAATTTCGTTTTGCTGGGAATCCTTCCCAGCGAGCACGAGATACCCGTCTGATGAAATGAACCAAATGAACTTTTCGAACCAGAACTGCTTCCGCACAGGTCGGAGCACATCTTTCTCTTGCTTCAAATCTTTTTTGAGCTGCGCCTGGACCCTCTGCTCTGTTGACTTGATCGCCTTCTTGGACGCTAGTATGGTCTTCTCCTGTTTGACAGCTGCAGTGCGCTTCTGGTCGTAGTATTGTCGTGCATTTACCCAGGCCGATTGAGCAAGGTCAACGTCGATTGCCAGCCTCTTATCTTCACGTTTAGATCTTTTCTCTTTCTTGCCTTCATCTTCGCTGTCAGAAGGCTCGCTTCCCGAGGGCTCGCTGTCAGTCTCATTGGCATCGTCATCCTCGTCTTCAAGGCCCAACTCGGACAGCAATAAGGTCATGGTGTTCTCGTGCAACTTTAGAGGTAGTTTGATCAGCTCGGCAACAGGATTGTGCCTCTTCTGTTCCTGTTCAATCAATCGTCCAATGTTCTCCCAGTCCATTCCTTGTGCGATCAGTCCGTTAACCGCCGCTGTCGCCTCTTCCACACGTTCTATATTGGCTTCAATGGCTTGGGCTTTGCGAATGTGCAACTCTTGGACTTGTTGAAGACCATTGATGCGCTGCTCTTGCTCCCTTCTCGCATGTTCAATCCTCTGCTTCGCATTTTCCTCTTTCTCGGCCAGCTTCGACTCCAATTTCTGCCCTTCGATGGAGGAAAAGAACTCATCTACGGCTGCATTGAATCCATTGTGCTCAAGGAAGACATTTGAAGAATCTTGCACGAGCTGCGCAGGCTTAAAGGGATGGAAATCATCGTACATCAGGCCCCTCATGCTGTCTGCATCCTCGTCACCTTCCTTCTCATGCGCAGGCGTTTTTCTCTGAGCAAGGATGTAACCTTTCGCCACAGGCTGGCTTGTAATGTCCTCGATCACATTCTCAGCAACCTTTAACGCCTGCATGACTTGATCGAGTAGCTCGTCATTGTCCACAACCAGCTGAGGCTCGAGCTCGCGATCGACCTTCGACACATGAATAGCATGGTCAAGCAATATCGGTGGGAACTGGGTTGTAGTCACAGCCAGCGCCTTCCTCAACGCATCACCCGCTTTCTTCTTGATTTTCTTGCCAGGGTTGTTGGTCTGCTCTGCTTGCTTTTGAATGGTCTTCTGCAGAGCTTCCCTCAGCCACTCTTTTGTCAATTCCGGAACCCCATCCGCATTTTGCCTAAGCGACAAGTTGTATTTCAAGCCAGCGCGATACTGCTCATGTTCGGCACCCTCGCTAACACTTCTCAGCAAAGCCAAAATGGTAAACTCATTGTCAGTCAGGATGACATTGCCCCCGGCATAGAACTCCAGGAACAGCCGGTATACGCCTTCGGCGTGGCCGAAGGTGAGCTCGATGACTCGATCGGTGCCGATTTGCCTGACACCCGTACATCGTCGGGTCCGGAGATACTTGCGCAGTTTCGATACAAAGGGCGAAGGAGCGGTGGCGGTGGCGCGGGAGTAATTGGACAGGTGACAGCGGAAGCCCGAGTCGACGATCAGTTGTTGGCGCTGTTCTGGCTTGTGGAACTTGAGAAGAAAGATGCGCGAAGACAGGTCGTAGACATTGGCCAGGCGTAGCGAGGTCAGACTGTTGTTGAGCTCGTGAGCAATGACTCGCACGTCCAACGACGAGAAGCGCTGCTTCATCCTGCGCAAATACAAAGTGCAGAGAATGAGAAGTGTGAGATTTGTGAACCGACGATGAAATGCCACCTTCTAGACTATCAAACAATGCCGTCATGGCTGCGCGACGCGAGCTCATCAAAGCCTCGATGCGGGGCAACGTTGTGCTGCGACTTCACTTCACACTTCTTTCGCCTTCGATGAGATGCAACGATCAGTCTGTTACCGGTACTTCATCGAAGGATATGCTGCTTGGTACGAGGTGGAGGCCTTCAGCCACAAAGTAGATTGCTGGCCAGCCAAAGCGTTTACCTTGCTCGCCTGACTTGCTGACAACTTCCTCACAGTCAGGACGTTAGCTTTGCTTTCTCGCTTTCGCTGGTGAGATGCACTTCGCGTTCCAACTACATTCAATGCGTAAAGGCTGTAACTACTAATGCACTAAAGAGCGCGTGTAGTAGCTTCTGGACTCTATCCATCGTGACAAGAGCATTTTGAGTTGGAAGTCCTCCATTCCAAATATAAACTAGCAGGCTCGATCGCCCTATATGAGAATTCCAGGTGAGAGAAGCCAACGAACTCCAGTCACGAGGCTCTAGAGCTCGCATGCGAAGTCCAATGACATGGGGGAGGTGATAGCACTGGAGCCTCGGTGGACGCCAGAACACTGGGTGGACTTCGTGCATTCTCCATAGAAACTGGTTTGTGAGGACTCCACCTAAAATCCCATCGTGCAAATCCCTGTCGGGTTTGGAAGTAGCTCAAGCCCAAGCCATTTTGGCCTCGGAGGTCGTTTGTCCATTATTGGACGGGAGAGAACAAGATTCGAGAAGGCATCGAACGCGGAAGTTGGAGGCGCGTTGCTGGATCAAGCTGGTGTGATGAGAGCGGTCACTGAGATGTATAGGCCTCGGGAAGAGGCCAACTCACTAGCAATCTGCTCAACCAAGTGTAAAGAAGTGAAGTGTCGGATTCACTGAAGCAAGGGATCATTGTTAGCGTGCTAATTCTCACAGTCGGAAGGTGCCACCTTACTCAACACAGAAGTAACGAGCAGCAGGCATCCGCTCCTCACTACGGCAACCGCACTGCAACGAATCTGGTCCGACTATCGATCTAGTTCCCATCTGCGCTCGAACAACACCTTCTACTTACCGTCGTCACCAAAAACCCGACCAGCAAAGCCAGCCGAGGCCCCAGCTGGATGGTTTCATTTCTATACGGAGCATCACACAGCCACTTACGACTCCGAACAGCTTCGCACTCTCGTCTTTGAGCGTTTGAAAATCGAAGTGCAGCACAAAATGGCGGAAGACAAGAAGGAGGGTAAATGGAATGGACCATTCCGCTTCCTCGACATGGCACGCGAGTTGCGCAACATGGTCTACACCGAACTGCTGAGTATACTAGAAGCTTCAAGCCTCCGGGCAATCATGAGGAAAACTGGCTGTCATCCGGCCATACTACAGACTAGTAAGCAGGTGGCTGCTGAGGGCAAAGAAATTCTGTATGGAGACAACATGCGAGAAATAGTCATTGAATGCTTGCCTTACAGCTTCCCCCGAGGCCGGATCGAGAGAAATGGTCACAACAAAGTGGGTGAAACCTACCTGCAGCGGCCGGGGCAGGGATCATCACGCGCGTCTTTGATACCACGCTGGGAATATGACAGGCAGATCAAGATTTTCAAGAGGGTACGAATCCACCTTGTGCTCGACACTTCCACAGGTTCCTTTGGCCGACGGACCACATCCAAGGCTGCCAAAGCGGCCTGCATCAATGTCAATCAGCGTCTATACCATACAGCGTCGAGCCTCGCCAACAGCACGGCACTGAAGGCCTTGGAAATCAGGCTCGACGTCTCCAAATTTTCGATTCCGAATGGAGCTGGAGATGTCAGTCTTGAGGTCGTGTTACAGCAGACTCTATGGCCGATAACCTTGCTTGGAGATGCTCGATCCATCAACATCACTGGTGTTTCTCCGAGTGTCGAACAGTACATCAAGGCCAATTTGTCGACAGTCTCAGTCTTATCAATGCAAGCACTTTTCATGTCAGCCGAATTTGCCATTGGGGAATGCAAGAAGCTCCAGAATTGCATGAAGCACTTCGGTCACGCGAAGCGATCGGAGCACGAGAACCTTGTACGCTGCGCAACGCTTTGGAAAGGTCCCTGTCGCCTTCTACTTTCAACGTCGTATATCGACAATAACTTTGTGAAGGAATTGACGCAGGGAGTACGAGACATGGAAGCGCACCTTGGAATTCCAGAGGTGGCTGAACTGAATCGCAAGTGGACGGTCTGGATCAATACGCGCACCATTCGCGGACGCACGCGAGCGCAACCATGACGGGATTGTCGATCACCTTGGGGATGAAGCCCGCGAATGGAATCGCACAAGGGTGGTTTTGAGAGGCGATGGCAAACCCAGCAGAGTCAGCATCAGTGTACACTCTCTGCGGAGCATCGCAGGAGCCGACCACTGTCACCAAGCATGGCAAGTCTGAAAAGCGTCCCCTCACTAATTTTTGGTAAGATGAGCCTGGCTTACCCGATAGTACATGACATGCACTTGGTCACTGTGAAAAGCGAATCGGTGGGGAGTTTTTCGTGCAGAGTCAGGACACTTCACATTTCCATCCATCGCTTTGTACAATGACATCTGCTCGACAGTGAGAATCAAAATTTTCCAATTCATCGCCAGAGACTAGTCTTGCGCAGAGTTTGTAAGAGCTATTCTGGTCAACAGATATGGTCTTGGAGACTAGAGAGCAGTCGGAATGCCGACTCTGGGAAGAAGTTGATGCTGTCAGAGGTCGCTGCTCGAAGCTTCTGGGAACATTGACATCTCGACGCTTTAATTTGTTATATGCTTTCTCGGATGATCGATGGTTGATGAGAACATGATTGTGGTCTCCCACTAGTGTAGTATCGTGCTGTCGTGAACAAACTGTCGGCGGCATCGGCTCCAGTGCATATTGCCCAGACCGCGCGCGTCGGCAGCACCTTCCCAAAGCAGGAAAGTCCGCACGCGTGCGGGGTCCTCACGGCTTGAGACGAAGATGCCCTCTTCCTCCTCGTACTACACAACGCGGCGGCGGCGAACTGACGGCGGAGATAGCTGTCTCGAAAAAGCAGTTGGATACTAACGACGGAATTAATCCTTTGAGAATTTGTACCGTTCTGAGATGCAGTGACTGTCAGACGGGCGAGATGCATCAACTTGTTCTCCCGAGCCCCACATCAGGCCTACGAGGCATTCAAATCGGCAATCTTCATACGGTCCGCTAGCTTCGTACTCTGCTCTTATCTTGACGACGCTTTACACTCTGCTTCTCACCTCTCTCCTCGTCAATTTCCCCATCCTCTTTCGATTCTTAATCGGCGTACTTGAAGATTAGCAGAGTGACATACCCATGGGTTTCGAGGACCATAGCCAGCAGCCTGTCATGGCTACACAATTGGTGGCGAGCTCACTACCCGTGAGAACTGCCAAGCTGAGCACCATCCATCCACTGGCTCCTATCGACCGCAATGAGATCAACAATGCCGTCTCTCTGGTGCGAGCCCAATGGCCAGAAGGAACCGACCTCCACTTCAAAACAATCACGTTACAAGAACCCGCGAAGGCAGAGATGGTGCCATACCTCGATGCTGAATCTCAAGGTTCTCATCTGCCAGTCATCGATCGAAGGGTGTTCGTCACATATTATTTGCGCATGACGGTAGGCAGACGCGAACACATTCAATCGGGACGAGACACTCACATCCATACAGAACAAGTTCCACGAGGCAGTGGCAAATCTTAGCACACAGACCATCGAGTTCAATGCACGGTTAGGACCCAACATGCATGCTCCTGGCGATGGTGAAGAAATTCTCGCCCTGGAACGAATCGCCCTTGCGGACGAGGGCGTCCAAGCTGAGCTGGCCAAGCTTCAGCTGCCAGAGGGTGCGAAGATTGTGGTCGATCCCTGGATCTATGGCTCCGATGGCGTTGATGACGATGAGAGAATGTGGCAATGTTGGCTGTACATGCGTGACCCGCAAAACTCCGACGAGGCGGATTCTTGCCACTATGCTTTCCCTCTCACAGTGGCTCCCGTCATCTCCACAGTCACGATGAAGGTCATCCGGATTGACATCATGCCTACTGGCAAGGATGCCACTCCAACGGGACCGAAATCTTACAAGCCAGTGCCACCGAACGAATATCTCCCGGAATATCAGAAGCTGAGGACAGACCTGAAACCTCTGCAAGTTGTTCAGCCTGAAGGTGCCAGCTTCTCCGTTGAGGAGCAGAGCACGAGTAGCATCGTCCGATGGCAGAAATGGGAGATGCGGGTGGGTTTCAACCAGCGCGAGGGGATGGTGATTCACAATGTTCGATATGACGGTCGCCAACTATTCTATCGCCTTGCGCTCTCGGATATGAGTAAGTGTCGTCTCTGGAGGGCAGCTCCGCACCGCGTGAATTTGTCTACAATCTCGAACATTGCGCTGACTGCTTTTGATAGACATACCAGTGAGTCTGCCGATTTAGCATCACAAATTGTCGCCACAAGATGGTCGTGTCTCCGGCAGGCCTCTGTGCCTAAGTCTGAGCACGGGCCAAGTGAAGAAGCACAGAACCTGTTCCTCTTTGGAGAGTGACATGCTTGTTAAGAATTTCTTCAAACGTCGCTTACAACCTTCAAACTCATTTACAATTGCTAATTCAACGTTTAGTACGCAGACCCACGAGCGCCATTCCACCGCAAATCGGCCTTCGATCTTGGAGACGCCGGAGCTGGAATCATGGCCAACGATCTCAAACTCGGATGCGACTGTCTTGGAAGCATTCACTATCTGTCGGCGACTCTCGCAGATGACAAGGGCAATCCACTCGATATGCCAAACGTGGTTTGCATTCATGAGCAGGATGGAGGCATTGGCTGGAAGCACACCAACTACCGCACGGGCCGTGCAGCCATTGTGCGCAACCGGGAGCTTGTTCTCCAGTCGATCATCACCGTCGCGAACTACGAATACATCATGGCGTTCATGTTCAACCAAGCGGGCGAGATGAGTTATGAAGTCCGTGCAACGGGTATCTTGTCAACGCAGCCGATCGACGAAGGCATCGAGGTGCCATGGGGAACGGTCGTTCATCCTGGTGTGCTTGCTAGTCACCATCAGCACATCTTCTCCCTGCGCGTGGACCCCATGATCGACGGCCACCAAAACCGTCTAGTCTACGACGAAGCGCACCCAATGCCCCGAAGTGACTTCAACCCGCACGGAACGGGGTACTATTCCCAGGAGACCGTTGTCGAAGCAAGCGGCGGGTACGACGTGGACTACTCCGCCAACCGAATCTTCAAGATCCAAAATGTCCACAAGCGCAACCCCGTGAACGGCAAGCCCGTGGCGTACAAGATCCACGCACCGCCGTTCCAAAAGATCCTCGCGGATGTGGATTCGTTCAACTACAAGCGTGCAGAGTTCTCCGATCACAACATATATGCCACCCGATACCGTGACGATGAACTGTATGCAGGAGGAAAGTATACCAACCAAAGCCGCGGCGGCACCGGCGTCCGATCGTGGGCCAATCGCAAGGACAATATCGTGGACGAAGACATTGTGCTCTTCGTGCAGTTTGGTATCAACCATGTATGTTTTCCACCCTTAATGCCCCCTTTTTATTGTCTCTTCACATGTCACTGACGTGAGCTATCATAGTTGCCTCGCATCGAAGATTTTCCCGTCATGCCGTGCGAGGTCATCAAAGTGGCGTTCAAGCCAGTCAACTTCTTCGACAAAAACCCAGCTTTAGACGTCCCTCCCAGCACGCAGGACCTCAACAAGAGTGTCCTGCTGAGCGACAAGGCAAGCGAGGCCGAAGCTCAACCGAGCTCATGCTGCGCCGTTGACGGCAAGAGCAGCAGCAAGTTGTAATTCACATCATGTGAATATGTATGATCAAAGTATGGTAAGCCGGAATTGTCCGGCAGACCCATTCCGGAAATCCGTCATCGTGTCTGCCCCCCACGTCTTTCCCATCGACTGACTGCCGGAAGCTTGATGCCTTGGTGACGTGCGGGACATGCGGTGCCATGCACGCCATCGCTTACGATGGTTTCAATAACAACCCATTCGATATGCGCAGGTACGTACAGCAAGAGCACGGGATAGGATTGCGCACACGCGGACGGAGTGCCGCTGGGGTCATATGTACGTGTGAACGCGACATAGCTGGCCACAACAAAAAGCGGTAAGCGTAATATAGCCCAATTATTGGACGCCACGGAGCTGCACGAACTTGCCTCTGATCGTCTAGCCTTAACCTTACCGTACACCTTGGACGTCGATGATCGCCCCGAGGATGAGGAGTAGAGTGATGAAAGCTCGCTCGGCTGACGGCTCTCACGAACTCGTGGGGAGGGTACGTCGAGGGCGGAGCCTCTCACTCTTCCGGTTCAGTTTCGGAGAATTATTCCGACTGGCTCGTTAATGCTATGTGGACGACCATAGGTCGCACGACTTTGAGCATCGCCAAGGCAGTCGTCTTTTGCCGATGCTTCTTGCTTTTCGTTGACCAGGTGGGCGGTAAGTTTTCATGTGCCGTCCGTTCTAAGGCAGAATGACAGACGCGGTGAGGTTCAGGACACGTTGATATGCTAGGCAGTATCGTGGTAACGGGTTTCGAGGCGCGTTCTGCCTTTGTGGCCTCAATGTCGGTAGTGCACTCGATGCCGAAAGTCGAGTCAGTCAAGCGCGGTGCCTCTGTGATCTCCCGTCCTGAACGTTGCACATACTTCCTGTCAGCGAGCACTTCGGGATGAATGCGTCTCGCATTTGGTGGTGAAAATGCGTGGGATGTTAACGTGTTTGCGAGTCATTGACCATGCGCTTGGAGACGGCTGAGACGATAAGCCCCGGCTGATGTGAGTAATCCTTCCTCATTGGAACAGTCCAGATCTGTGTGCGAGGAGCAGGAATTGGGCTGACGCACTTCACACCAAAGGAGTGGCGCGCCTTCTCTCACATGATGCTGCAAATGGTCAGTCGCGATTGCAGTGCAGGATTGGCTGTCGTTTCCAAGCTGCGGAATCGCGATGCCATTCGCAGTTCCCAGCGCGGGACCTTGTTGTGGTGCCTCACTGTTGGGTCGTTCCGTGACCTGGACAGTTTCTCTACGATGCCTCGTTCACCTGCCCATGTTCTAATATCTCAGTGTTTCAGAAGTTGGACCGCGCCTGGCCGCTCGGGTGTTGATTGCCGTGTCGTGATTTCGAAGTGGGAGTTGTATAGGTCACATCCGGCATCATCGCGACGCGTCTGTCACAGAGATTGGCGGTCGGCAGTGCACCGGCATGCTCTTGTACGAACCAGAGGCGCACTGCAGATGCCACCGCATTTGTATGGACTGCGCGGCTTAATTGCTGTTTGTCACACGGTGTCTCCCGTCAATCAAGATGCTGTGGCACGCGTGACGGTTGGCCCTACGTTGGTGTGTCCAGGCGATGCCGAGAATGAGCCTCCGACTGCCAGCAGCGTGAGTCTCTTTCCTGGAGGCGTTTCAGGAAGTACTGGACATGTGCTTGTCCTGCGCCGGATGGCGGCCAGTCGCGAGAAGGTCCACATGATGAGAACAAAAGGTTATGCACGACATCGCCCTGTCACAGCGGAGCGCGATTACTGAGCACGAATCGGGACTAGAGCTTCTCGGCGGCCACCACGGGGAGAACCTTGCGTGGAGAATACCAACCGGGGCGGGTGTGGGGACGGAGGCGTGGGATGTCTGCTGGAGAAGACACGCAAACTGATGCTCCAGCCTCAGTGAAAGCGCTGTGGTGGCCGAAAGTCGCCCGCTCGACTTCGGCTACGTCGATGCCGTCTGATGACATGCCGCAGATGCCGAAACCGACGGCCAGGTCCAGCTCGCCGCCATGATGATGATGATGGTCC